>CM076580.1:250804954-251056598 GCA_034641835.2 Pinus albicaulis | reverse complement strand
TGGCTAGTTATGCCTTTTGGGTTATGTAATGCACCAGAAACTTTCATGTGATTTATGGATAATGTTTTGCGACCATTCCTTGATGAATTTTTTATTGTTTACTTAGATGAAATTTTGATTTTCAACAAAACAAGAGAAGATCATGTCTTGCATATGAATAGAGTGCTTGATATTTTGAAGAAAGAGAAATTGTTTCTTAAGATGTCAAAATGTGAGTTTGGAAAGACTTCTTTGGTCTATTTGGGACATATTGTAGGAGGAGGAGAATTGAGTATTGGTCCTTCTAAAGTGGAGGCCATTGTGAATTGTCCCACACCCAAAACAGTTACCGAGGTAAGAATTTTCTTAGGTGCAGCTCAATATTGGAGGAAGTTTATTGCTAAATTTTCTTCCATCACAGCTCCTATGCATGCAGTGAAAAGTGTGAAGAAAGGCTTCCAATGGGGAGGAAAACAACCACAAGCTTTCAAATCTTTAAAATACAAGATCAGTTCAGCTCCAGTCCTTGCATTACCAAATTTCAGACAGCCATTCGAGATACAAACCGATGCTAGTGATTATGCCATGGGCATAGTACTTTTGTAGCATGGTAAGCCTATCGCTTTTTATTCTGAAACTTTTAATGGTGCTGTGACTAATTATCCTACATATGACAAAGAATTATATGCATTGGTACAAAGTGTCAAGAAGTGGAAACACTACTTGATGGGTAAAAATACTATTGTACACACTGATGACCAACCATTACAGTACTTTCAGTCACAAACAAAATTGCAACAATCAAGACATTTCAGGTGGATGGGATTTCTTCAACAATTTCACTTGTTTATAAGGTACAAAAAAGGTATATTCAATAACGTTGCAAATATGATTTCGAGACCAATCATTAGTGCTTCTACTTTACTCAAAAATGATTCTGTTGTACATGAGAGTTACATAAAACAATATGCACATGACATTGATTTCCAAGATGTGTATGCTACTTTGAGTGAAGGGAATCAAGTTGAAGAAAAATATTATCACATGCATAAAAATTTGTTGTTTCATTGGGCAAGCTATGTATCCCACAAGGAGAGAGGCTAAGTGTCATGAGAGAAGCTCATTCTTCTCTTATTTCTGGACACTTTGGGGTAACCAAAACAATGGTGCATCTACAGGGGTATTGTTATTGGCCTCGCATGGTAGATAGTGTGTCACGTTTTATAAGAGGTTATTCTATGTGTGTAACAAGTAAGCCTAGTAATATGAAGCTTGGATTGTACACGCCACTACCGGTACCATCAAGACCATGAGAGAGTGTCTCCATGGAATTTGTTGGAGGGCTACCTATGTCAAGAAAACAACATGATTATCTTTATGTAGTTGTGGATAGATTCAGTAAAATGTGTATACTTATGCCATGTAAGAAAACCATTACTGTTGAAAAAACTAGTGAACTTTATTTTCAAAATGTTTGGGTTCATTTTGGATTGCCAACTTCAACTGTTAGTGACAGAGATTCCAGGTTCATTGGGAATTTTTGGTCAAATCTATGGAGAATGATGGACACAAAGTTGAAAAAGAGTATCGCTTTTCATCCACAAATAGATGGAAAAACTGAGGTGGTGAACATAACAATTGTGCATCTATTGAGAGGATATTGCAGCAAACATCCTAAGTTGTGGGATGAACAATTGCATTACATTTAGCATGCTTACAACCGAGCAAATCACTCTTCAACACAAACCTCACCTTTTGAAGTATGCTTTAGGTATTTGCCAAAATAGCCATTAGACTTCATCTTTGGGAAGGATGTTGCAATAGATGGACATAGTGATATTGATAAATCTCTAAAGTTCATTGAGAAAATTTATATTATACATCAAAAAGTTCAAGAATAGCTCGAGAAAAGTCAAAGAAAATAAAAAGAGAGGCCTAACAAACATCGGGTTTATCACAAGTTTCAAGAGGGAGATGAGGTATGGTTGTACATTGGCAAAGAAAGGATGTAAGGGGAAGGTAAAAGCTCAAACCCATTCGTTATGGTCCTTTCAAGATCATAAAGAAATTTGGTAATAATGCATTCCAACTTGAATTGCCTTCTTACATGCAAATGTATTTAGTTTTTAATGTTGAAAACTTACGCTTGTATGACCCACCTTTGATAGATGATCAAGGAAATGATGTTCAACTACCTTCTATTGAATATTTCTCACCAGAATTTTTAGATGAGCTCAAAGAAGATACAATTCTTGATAGGAGGACAAGAGCATCAAAGAGGGGAAGCGTTGACTACCTTCAAGTTGGGCTCAAAGGCACTAAACCAAGCAAGGAAAAATGGATGGAGGTTGGAAAGTTGAGGGAGATGTACCCTCATATACTGAACAGGTGATCAAGTATTTTGGGGTCCAAAATCTTCCCAATGGGGAGGAATGATCAAGAGTTCGTAAATTTTTCTCAAAATTCAAAGTTACAGGATTGGGTTGAAACTAGGGTGGTTGCATAGATCTCGTTTTCCTGATTCTGGCACCGCTAACGGTTCAAAAAAATGATGTCGTATTAGGAAGATATCGTGTTCTGATCCAAATGCCAAACAAGTAAAATTCAGATAGTTTGACCAGGTTTGACTGGGATGCACAGTCAACAAAGTGGAGGTACAATCAGAAAAAGAGAATATTCCTCAAAACATTCCTTTCCACCGAGCCAATTGTGGTTTGACAAGTGTCACAATTTTATTGGTTGTACGAGGTTTGAAGAGCCAATTAGAGGTTGCCACATGGCCAGCCTTGAGGCCGCCATGTGGCTTTGAAACCACATTATAAAATTTTTTGAGGGTTGTTGAGTCCCGAATTTGCCTCTTTTCCACACACTTTTCCATATCTTTTTCACTCACCTAAACCTCCAAAATTGTCAATATCATGTGCAAAAGGGTATCTAACATGGTTTTTAATTATGTTTGTGTGTTTTCTATTTGATTTAGATTTTGTTCATGCTACCTGCGAAACTGTCACTTTCCGGGCACCGGCCGCAGAATCCTTTCCGCAAGCCTATTTTGTGAATATCTATGCTACAAAAGTTAGGTGTTCACGAAGGAAACGAGCCAAGACACATGGGCAGTTGTGAATGGCTTTCGACAGATTCGTGTCCTATTGCTCCCAAGTAAATTCGCCAAAGAAAGCCGCGGTCAAAGCCATCCACGTGGAAGTCAACTATGGAGTTCTATGTCGGGATTGCTTTCGTGGCATATAAACATCCATACGGCCGCTTCTAAGCTTGCGGAGGTTAATTGACATCTGTGCAAAGTTCTGGAGTTGAATTCAAGCGCCCACCTTCCATAGATCCATTTTCCAACATGGCCATATTCCTATATCCGTGGCCTTAGTGGTCTACGTGCTGGCTGCTATCATAAACTTCAGGAGACAGTTACATTTTATTGCTTTATATAAAGCGTTTGCATACGCACGTAGAGTTTAGTTGTTGAGTTGTTGAGTTGTTAATTGATAGTTATATGGCGTACTCGTTATGTTAGCTTTGTAGTGATTACTGCTGCCTTGAGCCGTAATACTACCAGATCTGTAATGAACTTCTTTTTAATGTGAGAAAACTACGTTTTATAACTTAATTCGTGTTTGAGGATCGTACTGTAGTCGTGTAGAGGGCCCTCGCTTTCGCACGAGGTTACGTGTATTAATGTATATATATTTCATTTCATTTCTTTAAGAAGTCATTTCATTACATGTTCATATTTCATAGTTGTTTCATTTCGTTCATACATTTCTATAATTTCCATTGCATTCTTGTTTTTCATATTTTTTATGATTGTTTAATCACTCGATCGCTTTTCTTGCGGAGTTTTAGGTAGACTAAATGAATTTTCATAGTATTTTGGCTAATGATATGAGACTAACATTATATCTGTCTGCTAGTTTCCTTTTCATAGCATTTGTTTAATTTCAGTCTTGCTTTGTACATTTCGGTTTGGTTTATCTGATTCGATGAGTTAAATTTAAATATATTAAAGTCGCTCATAGTGTCTTCGCGTTACCTCCGAAAAGCCATATTGGATCGATGGTGAGGGGTTTGCATGATGAAATGTGTAGTTTAGTATTAGTTTCTTTTACGCAAAATTAGATATATTAAGTCAAGCCATAGCGTCTTCGATACCTCCGAAAGCCACAAACTGGGATCGATGGTGAGGGGGGCCGCATGATGAAATGTGTATTTTAGTATTAGTTTCTTTTTCTCAAACTTAGATATATTAAATCATGTATGACATCTTCGATGTTTGCCCTCAAAAGCCACAATTGATCGATGGCGAGGGATTGAATCATGTGTGTATGGTTTAGTATTAGTTTACTTTTCGCAAATTAAATAATCGGTTACACAAGTTGTTTATGATTACTTCCGCAAGTCATAGTCGGTCTAATGATGAAGGGTCGAAGAATGAATTGATGTAACTTGATTTAGATTTATTTCATTGCAATTTTGAATTTCCATAAGCATAGTTTCTTTTGTGTTCAGTTAGGGCTAAAGAAGAATAGTTTAGTTTTTCATATTCACTAGTTTCATGTTTTTGATTCATTAGATTAGCAGCACCTTTTCATTTCAGCAGTACACTTTTACTTTCTTTCGAGTCTTGTCATTGTAATTTCAATTTTCTTTTAAAGTTTCAAGATTGGTAAATCATTATAGAGGAAATCACTTCCTTGAACAAATATAACCAAGCTTTCTTTTCACTTTAGAATTTCCATTTCACCTTAGAAAGACCAAAAACGACAAAAAGTTAAGAAAGAGGTTATCTTGCACATATAGTGCGCCGCACTTCATCGACTTACGATTCCCTGGATTGACAATTAAATGCAAACGAATTTAGGACACACTAAATTGACCAAACATTTAGCGCCGTTGCTGGGGGAAGTGTAACTAGGTAGCCAATTTCTTAAAAACAAAAAAAACATAAAATCATAAAAGAAGGGAAAACTTGATAACTTCTTGAAGTATGCTCTCCTCTTGCACCTAGTGTGATCTGGAGGATCAGAAAAGAGAGTTATTGGTTTAGTAATTTCTTAAGTATGCTCTCTTCTGCACCCGATGTGATCTGGAAGATCGAAAGAGAATTATTAGCCCAACTTTTTTTAAAAAATAAAAATAAAAAAAATGACATGCATAGAGCAAGAGATTCTAGGGGAAGGTTTATAGCTAAAGCCAAGAGTTCGATTTTTTACAACTCCATCTTCTTCGAGGCATAGACCAGATTCACCATCATCTACCCCTAGCCTTAAGATTTTTTGGAAGTCAAGGAACAACTCGAATTAGAGGATTCTCCTATACCACCTACTAAAACCCACTTAGAAAACAAAGAAACTTTCTCTCATCCTTCCTTGGTAGAAGAACTAGAGGACTATAAGGACTCTAAAGAAACTATCATGGCAGAGGAAGTAATAAATAGAGGTGGAGGTAGAGGAGGAGGAGATAATGAAGATAACAATGGTGAAGGAAATAACTGTAGAAATAGGGACAATCGCTTGGATTCCCTATAGTTGATGAGGAAACTCATGCAACAATGAAAAAATATCTCACCATATGTTCTCCCTAACTTTTATGGATTACTGAAGTGAGGATCCTGAAACATTTCTGTTTGAGTTTGAAGTAGTGTGCCGAACTTATGACTATATGGAAGATTCTCAAAAACTCAAATTATTTCCTTCAACTTTGAAGGGATCTCGCTTTGAAATGGTTCATGGGATTAGCCACTCAATCTATTAGGACTTGGAATGATATGAAACAAACATTTTTGGATAGATACTTGGATTATTGTATGCCCACCAATCACAAGGATGAGGTATTCAAAATGATGCAAAAAGAAGATGAAAATTTGGAAGACTTAATTGAAAGATTTCAATACAACTTGAAAAGAGAAAAAAATGAGCAACTTAGATAATGAAACCTTGAAAGCCTCCTATTAAAAAGCCATTAGAGATGAATGGATAGACATTTTAAACATGATGGGAAAAAGGGAGACATTTCTCAACTTCCATTTCATGATATAACGTAACTATGTATCCATCTCTCAAGGGAAAAATCTAAAGCTGAAAAGGGCCTAGGGATTCTTCTCTTATTAGGGCTAACAAATCGCTAAATCTGGATCAGTAAGTAGGGGCGAGAGATTGGTAATATGCTTGACGAGTTTAAAACTGATATCTTAGGGAGTCTTAGTGAACAACTAGACACCCTTAAAATCCAAAACAGCTGTAAAGCGCAAATGTATGCTTTAGCCATCTTTTGTCCGAAATGTAGAAAGAAACATGCTTTAAGGGAATGTCCCTTGGATGCAAAAAGTTGTAGAAACATGTATGATTTGCTTAGAAAATCATGAGATCAAGGATTGTCCTTCAATCCCTCGGACTCAAATCGTTTTTTCAAGAAGATCCAAATTCAATAGAATCTCTCTGTTTTGTCGCAAGGAGACCTTGGCGAGGGACAACAATCTCAAGGGTTTAATAACCCTATGAATCTTCAAACCCCACCAAATTGGACTCCTTGGCAACAACCTTGGCCCCAACATCAAAAATTCATATCAGCCATGGGTACAAGGGATGCAAAATCCTTATGGGAGATTTGCTCAATTTTATCAATATCCTCCATCTTTTCAAAATCAACAAGCTCCACAATTTCCAAGCCAAAATCCACAACAACTTTCATTGCCATTTCCACAACAACAACCTTCTCAACAAAATACAAATCCTCAACTCATGCTTCCATACCAACAAAAGACAAATCAACTTCCAGCTCAACATTGCCAAATCCTAACAATAAGAATCCTCAAACTACTTATATGGTAGAAGGGACAACAATTTCCTACCTATATGATTGTTCCTCTCAACGATGTACAACTCGGATCCGGTAGAGTTTTTAGAAAAACCTTCTATAGACATTCAAGAGCAAGATACCTCCGAGGAGGACTCTCTTCAAGTCAATAAGGGTTCCGAGGAAGAATCTCTTCAAAATTCAAAAAATTCAAAAAAGAAAAAAGAAAAGCTAACATCCACAACTCCTATAGTTGAGCAACTGTATCTTCATCTACACCTCCTTTTCGGAAAGACTACAAATTGATAAGGGGGTGGAAAAACAAATCTTGTTGCCTAACTATGACTTTCTAGATGAATTGAAGAATGTTTGTATCAAGATTCCATTGCTACAAGCCATTCGAGAAATTCTATTCTAGCAAAAACCATAAAGGAGTTGAGTTTCAAAAGACCAGGAAGGAAGCTAAAAGACACAAGAAGAATCCACACGGTAGGAAAGATTATGGACATTATGATGGGAAAAATTACCATGCGAAGTATGTAGATCCCGAAGTCCAATTGTCAAAGACACATATAAATGGGATAGAAATTCCAAACACATTGATTGACTTAGAGGGCCGCTATCAGCATTATGAGTAGACAAAGCACTATGGAACAGCTTTAAAACTTCCTAACCTTCTTTTTACACCTACTTTATTGCAACTTGCGAGATCGATCGGTTATTAAACCCTGATGGTGTATTAGAAGATATTTCAGATCTCCTTAGATTCTTGGGAATATCCAGTGGACTTTATGATTTTGACTCCCAAAAGTAATCTAGGAGGACATCCAATTATCTTAGGAAGACCTTGGCTGCAGCCACTGATGATGCTTTATTAGTTGTAGATCCGGAGACATGTACATTTCTAATGGTAATTCGACAAAGAAATTCAATTTGTATCCTCCCGCAAGAGCAATTACGAAATAGGATACAATGAATGGGTCGATGATGAGAACACTATACAACCTGTCTTTACCATTTCTAAAATTAGTGAGGATAGTCAAATTCCCGAACACATTAGAAAATTTTGAGATAACTTCAGAATATGACCCCACACAATTTCGATTGGAATCGACATAGAATATTTATCATCAAGACAAATGTCTCTCTACTCTATGGAAGAGTTTGGCATCTGCTTTTGAGATTTTTCCGAAAAAGACATTGAATATCAACAAACATCCGGAGAAGTCACAACAAGAAGAATTAACTAGATCTTGCAAAAAACATTCTACCGCATTTGCATGGGAGTATACTCGACATGAAGGGTATTGATCCTAAGACTTGCATCCATCATATCTATATTGAGGAAAACAAGTAGACCAATCGAGACAACCTCAAAGAAGGATGAATCCAAATCTTAGGGAGATAGTGAAAGAAGAGCTCCAAAAAACTTCTCAATGTAAACTTCATTTATCCAATTTCGGATAGTCGATGGGTTTCTCCTTTGGTTATAGTACCTAAAAAGAATGGTAAATGGAGAGTATGCATTGATTACGTGGGAGTTGAACAAAGCAACTTTGAAGGATCACTTTCCTTTGCCTTTTATTGATCAGGGTATTAGATACATTAGCGAGTAAAAGTACTTTTCATTTTTGGATGGTTTTTAGTGGCTATAAACCAAATTCAGTAGCACCTGAAGATCAAGATAAGACCACATTTACTTGTCCATGGGGAACTTTTGCCTCACCGAGTGCTTCCCTTTTGGGTTATGTAATGCAGCACAACATTCCAAGAGAGCAAGTACTAGGAATTTTTTTCTGATCTAATCCATGATTGTGTAGAGGTTTATATGGATGATTTTACTGATTTATGGTAATTCATTTGAAGAGGCATTAGAAAATTTGGAAAAAGTTCTCATAAGATGTAAAGAAACAAACCTTTCATTAAGCCATGAAAAATGCTTTATGATGTTTATCGAAGGGATTGTTTTAGGACATCATATTTCGAGAGATGGAATTAAGGTTGATAAATCAAAAGTTGAAGTCATCTCCAAGTTGCCTATTCCAAATTGTCAAAGAGATGTTAGAAGTTTTCTAGGATTTCTGAGTTACTATAGAAGATTTATAGAAAACTTCACTAAAATAGCATCTCCACTCTTCAAGTTGCTTACAAAAGACTGTGAATTTAAATGGGATCTCGATTGTCAATCGAGCTTTTGAAACTTTGAAAACAAGAATATCTCGAAGCACCTATCTTGAGAGGACCAAATTGGAAACTTCCTTTCCATATTTCTACAGATGCTTCGGTACATAGCCTCTTGAGCTCGTGTTGGGTCAAAAAAGATTTAATTCCTTATGCCATTTATTACACCCGGTAAAAATTTGACTCCCACAAAGTTGAATTATACTCTGTGATCGAAAAAGAATTCTTAGTCGTTGTTCATGCAATTAATAAGTTTAGACATTACATAACGAGGCTATGAAACTTTATTCATCTCGACCATTCGCTAATTAGATATTTAATGAACAAACCTATTACTAATGGCGAAGTGACAAGATGGCTTTTACTTTTGCAAGAATTCAATATTATCGTGTTGGATAGACCAGGGAAAACAATATACAAGAGTTGATTTCTTGTCTAGGATTCGAATACTAAAGAAGATTCTCCTCGTAGAAGATAAGTTTCTGATGAATATTTGTTTGCAATAACTATTAAGACCCCTTTGGTATGCGAGACATTGCTAACTATTTGGTTACGGAAACTACCTTCACATTTATTTCCAAGAGAAAAACGAAAAATTATTCGTAGAGAGTTCAAGATATTCATGGATTTCTAACGAATTGTTTAAAACGGGGTCAGATCTTGTGATCAGAAGATGTGTCGGGGAAGATGAAATGCTCGATATTCTTAAGGCATGTCATGATGAACCATGCGGCGGACACTTTGCGGACAAAAGGACGGCCTATAAAATCCTTTCCTTGGGATATTATTGGCCTTCTCTCTTCAAAGATGCAAAACAATATGTCAAAAGGTGTGATAGTTGCCAAAGAGTAGGGAAACCTACCCTTTCAAATGAAATTCCACTACAAACACGAGTACTCATTGAACCCTTTTGAAAAATGGGCTTTAGATTTCATTGGACCGATTAATCCACCATCGAAGCAAAAGAAGTATATATTGGTTTGCACCGATTATGTTACTAAATGGGTAGAAGCTAAAGCATTAGTATCTCACATGAAAATTCGATTTGTTCATTTTCTTTATGAGGATATTTTTACTCGCTTTGGTGTTCCAAGAGAAATTGTAATGTATCAGGGGAGTCAACTCACATCAAATTTGGTGGAGAAGTTGATGGAAGAATACAAAATCAAGCACGAGAAGATCTACTCCTTACCATCCACAAGCAAATGGTCAAGTGGAGTCCACAAACAAAGTTCTTGAAAGTATCATCACCAAAACTCGTTCATCTACATAGAAGAGATTTGGGCGTAAAGGCTTCCGCAAGCCTTGTGGGCCTACTGGAACTACATGGAGGAATACAACAGGACATTCTCCCTATGAACTTGTTTATGGGAAAGAAGTCTTGCTCCCCATTGAGTTCCAAGTCAAGACCTTCAAGATAGCGATTCAGCTTGGGAATGGACTTATCGTAAGCCCAAAAAGCATAGAATGGAGCAATTGAATGAGCTAGATGAGATCGTACAAGAAGCAATTCTAAGAACCCGATCTAGTTCAATATCAAAGAGCTAAATGGCATGACAAATATATCAAAGAGAAGAAGTTTCAAGAAGGAGATTGGGCATTATTATTTGACTCCAAGTTTAAAGATTTTCAAGGGAAATTTGACTCATTGGCTTGGGCCATATGAGATTGACAAGATCTTTAACAATGGAGCCGTAAGAATCAAGACCATTGATGAGTTTCAAAACTCCTCTTATAGTGAATGGCCATAGATTGAAAGTTTATCATAAGCCACTCTCTAAAGAGGATTTTGTCAAGTTGTTTCAAGAAAGTTCTGTCAATCGGTCGAGTACAGAAGAATTCTTCTTCTCCACTCGAGGCTAGCTTTTTGTTTTTCAAGTTAAAAAGAGAAAAAAAAAGAAAGAAAAAAAATGGTATAAGCCCGAAAACCAATCATTGATTGGCAGTCTTATACGAAAAATATGGGGTGAAAATCGAGGGACACCGACACTCTATATTTTCCAAAAAAATCATCATCTTTCATTTCATTTCATCTCACCACCCACTCCATTTCATTCCACTTCATTTCATTTCATTTCATTTCATCTCACTTCTTTCCACTTCATTTCATCCATTCCATTAATAAAAATCTTTTTTTATGACCATTTCCACCTGGTCATTTGTCATTTGATCATTTCTATTTCAGCCAAGTAATAGCTGTGTCACTTTCGCAATGACATCTCGTTTCGCAGTGACTCAGATTTCGCAGCTCTGACAGCGATTCATATGCTACTACTCGTTTTCAAAAGAATGTGCAGCTTAGTTGTTATTTTCATAAATTATGAAATAAAATGCGAGAGAGGATCAATGGAACATTCAAGACACTAATGAAGATCAATCGAGTTTGAAGACCAAGGGCAAAAGCAAGGATTCCAAAGGTATGAATAAAGTTTATTTCAAATAGTATTGAAAAACACATTTTTATGTAATTTTAAACTATGAGCTCTACCCATAACGCGCAATGATTATATTGACAGTCCCGTAACCTTCCACGATCTCTATGTTATTCTCTTGCATTTATTGACAAACAGTTTCATCATTGAAATTCCAACTCTCACTCATGTTCAAATATCCCACCGTAGATAATGATACGTATTTGAGTTGACAAAGGACTCTTACAAGCCGCATAACTTCATAATCATTGATTGAAACGTGTTTGTATTTATTACACGACCCACTAAAATTCAAAATGCGGCCGAATGCATTATACTTTGTTAACCTCTTTGTCGTGTCTCCGTCGTGGTTACAAAACCCCACGCTACTCATTCTCACTCCCCTGTTTCACTCCATTTCGTTCCTTTTGCTCATCTCATTCCCGTATATCCACCCACGGTCTTATTCCATTTCCGTTTATGGTGCTCATTTCCGTTTTGTGATAACATCCCCACAAAGACATTGTGCTCGATTCTCGTGTATTCCATCGTTCCATTTCCACTTAAACCCTCACAGAGGCAAGCCCGTGAAGCTACGTAGAGAAGTAAAATGGGAAAATTATTAAGGGCGAGCCTGGAAGGACTGAAATTTATAGAGGGATTTCCACAAGCAAAAAGAGATGTTGAGGAAAGCTAAATGGCTGCGTTTTATTCGAAAATTCGGGGGTTACCACGGAGAAGTTACCAAAGCGTTTGCAAGATCATTTTATGGCTCGGAAGCAGAAGTGGGAGACCTCAAGTTTTTGGTTAATGAAGCATCAATAGTATGGCACATGAGCTTCTTCAGGAAGGAGAACGTTGGTTCAAAAATAAAGTATCGATGATGAGGCATGGAGAACAATCCTCCGAAATCAAGGTATGGATATCATTGTTTTCAAAAGAGGAATCCTGTGCATGCAATAAAAGATGAATGGGCCACTTTACTACTCATTGTTCAGAAATTTATTACATGTGAAGGCCGCTTTGGCTCTATGTACATGTATCATACTAGGCTATTGATGAATTTTCTTGAAAACCAAACTCTCAATCTTCCTTATTTCCTATTCAATAGCTTGAAGAAAATGGCTCGTGATCGTGCAAAAACACCTAGGAGATGTAGAGCCTCATTTATATCACCATGGGCTTATAAAAATTCTGATTGAAAAAGGAGCTAAAGGAAAGAGAAGATACATGGGAACAATTCCCTAGTTAGAAACTTCTTTGAAGAACCTCAGAAATTCTCAAAGGTAATCCAATTAGAAGGAGTAGAAGAAAGAAAATGAATGTTGAAACCCAAGTTTCTCCTACACAGGAAATTTCATGAAAGCTAGCATCAATGAAAAGAAGTAGAAGGAAAAGAACAGTAGATGAAATCCAAGATACTTCTACTACTACTATGAAGAAAAGCTCGATAGGGAAGAGAGATTGGTAAAAATGAAGAAGAAGGAAATTAAAGCTAAGAAGCCAATATTACCAAAAGGGAAAGAAATTATTGAGGTCGTCCATAAAACTCCTTCTTTCGAGGAAGAACATCACCAAATTCAAATTCGAAAGAATAATTTTTTCTTCAAAACACAATCATCTCTATCCAAGAAGGCAAAAAACAGAAAACAAGAACAAAAGGGTAGTATACCACAAGATGTGAGGAGAAACGAAAGAGTTTAAGGGAAAAACTGAGAAAACACAAATTAAAGGTCCTCATTTCATTGATTTGGGTGAGGAGACATCTGAACAGTCTCCAACTGACCATAGTCCATTTCGATCGAGCTAGTGAACCCGACTCCTTTCACTCCCAATCAGACAATGAGCGTACTCCATCTTATTCTCAACGAAATATTGATAAAAGTTCTCCTCAGCCAAATTTTGAACATAATTCTCCCTCGCAGACTTTTGAGGACAGACCCCAATGAAGAAGACACACGGAAGTAGACCCCAAACGGCGGCAGGGTATATGACTATATAGAATCCTTGAGAAGGCAAACACAGAGCCCAAGTACCTCTTCTATTCGACCTCATACATCGCAGGGATGATTTTGGTTCGATCATTAAAACAGAGATTTTTGAGCTTGAGCTTTTGAATCGGCATATCAAAAATGAAAATGAAACACTCAAAGAGCAAGGCAAACTGGACAAGATTATCCATGACAATACTATGTTACATCCGGGTATTTTGCAAAAAGAAGAATAAGAAGCTAAAAAGGAAATGCTAAAAATTGACGAGAGCACTTGTGAATATCAAATTCAAAGTGCTTAATGAAGAAACCCGAAATGATAATGCATATCAAAGAAGAAGAGAAGGAGGTTAGATGTGTTGGCTGAAGTATCAAGGCACATGAATTGAACAAAGAATATCAAAATTTTGGTTGCATGAGGACATGCAACACCTTCCAGATGGGGGTATGTTGAGTCCCGAATTTGCCTCTTTTCCACACACTTTTCCATATCTTTTTCACTCACCTAAACCTCCAAAATTGTCAATATCATGTGCAAAAGGGTATCTAACATGGTTTTTAATTATGTTTGTGTGTTTTCTATTTGATTTAGATTTTGTTCATACAGTACGGAAACTTGTCACTTTCGTAGTACTGCTGCAACTTTCCGCGCCTATTTTGTGGATATCTATGCTACAAGTGTCTACTGAAGGAAACGAGCCACATGGGCGAGCTAGGAATGACGAGGACATGGTTCGTGTCCTATTGGTTCAAGTAAATTCGTCAAAGAGCGCTGGTCAAAGCCATCCACGTGGAAGTCAACTATGGAGTTCTATGTCGTACTGGACTCGTTTCATGGCATAGAAACATCCATACAGCCGTTTCTAAGCTTGTGGAGGTTAATTGACATCCGTGCAAAGTTCACGAGTTGAATTCAAGCGCCCACCTTCCATAGATCCGTTTTCCAACATGGCCATATTCCTATATCCGTGGCCTTAGTGGTCTACGTGCTCATTGCTATCATAAACTTCAGGGATAGCGTTACATTTTATTGCTTTATATAAAGCGTTTGCATACATACGTAGAGTTAGTTGTTGAGTTGTTGAGTTGTTAATTGATAGTTCTCGTGTGCGTATCTGTTATGTTAGCTTTGTAGTGATTACGTCGCTTGAACGTAGTAATACTACAATGTAATGAACTTCTTTTTAATGTGAGAAAACTCGTTTTATAACTTAATTCGTGTTTGAGGATCGTACTGTAGCCGTGTAGAGGGCCCCTGCTCAGCCGAGGTTCTGTGTATTAATGTATATATATTTCATTTCATTTCTTTAAGAAGTCATTTCATTACATGTTCATATTTAATAGTTGTTTCATTTCTGTTCATACATTTCTATAATTTCCATTGCATTCTTGTTTTTCATATTTTTATGATTGTTTAATCACTGATCAGTTTTCTTGTGCAGGTTTTAGGTAGACAGCCCGGGCATTTTCATAGTATTTTGGCTAATGATATGAGACTATCATTATTCTGCTGCTAGTTTCCTTTTCATAGCATTTGTTTAACTTCAGTCTTGCTTTGTACATTTCAGTTTTGTTTATCTGATTCAGTAGTTAAATTTAAATATATTAAGCTACTCATAGTGTCTTCGGTTACCTCCGAAAGCCACAGCTGGACTGATGGTGAGGGGCTGCATGATGAAATGTGTAGTTTAGTATTAGTTTCCTTTCCGCAAAATTAGATATATTAAGCTGCTCATAGCGTCTTCAGTTACCTCCGAAAGCCACAGCTGGACTGATGGTGAGGGGCTGCATGATGAAATGTGTAGTTTAGTATTAGTTTCTTTTCTGCAAACTTAGATATATTAAATCATGTATGACATCTTCAGTTGCCTCCGAAAGCCACAGCTGGACTGATTGCGAGGGATTGAATCATGTGTGTATGGTTTAGTATTAGTTTACTTTCTGCAAATTAAATAATCAGTTACACAAGTTGTTTATGATTACTTCCGCAAGTCATAGCCGGTCTAATGATGAAGGGTCAGAAAATGAATTGATGTAATCTGATTTAGATTTATTTCATTGCAATTTTGAATTTCCATAAGCATAGTTTCTTTTGTGTTCAGTTGGCAGCAAGAATAGTTTAGTTTTCATGTTCACTAGTTTCTTGTTTTGATTCATTAGATTAGCAACACTTTTCATTTCAGCAGTACACTTTTACTTTCTTTCAAGTCTTGTCATTGTAATTTCAATTTGCTTTTAAAGTTTCAAGATTGGTAAATCATTATAGGGGAAATCACTTCCTTGAACAAATATAACCAAGCTTGCTTTTCACTTTAGAATTTCCATTTCACTTTAGAAAGACCAAAAACGACAAAAAGTTAGGAAAGAGGTTATCTTGCACATATAGTGCACCGCACTTCATCAGCTTACGATTCCCGGATTGACAATTAAATGCAGCAATTTAGGACACACTAAATTGACCAAACAAGGGTCCACAAGAATCGACCCCCAGACCTCCCACTGGGCACGTGCATGCATTACCATCCAAGCTACATGAGTTACTTAACCTCCTTAGGCAACATGTTTATGTTATTGTTTGTTGAAATGGCACATGGGGGTTGAGAACCGTCGATGGTCCCAACCTGCCAACGGTTTCGCATTGTATGATATCACATGAAAAATTTTAATGCCAACTCCATGCAGTTAACACTAACTGAAAGTCCATTCAACCACAGTTCCAACCTCATTTACTACAGTTTTTAACTATAGTTTCAACTTAAGTTCCACTAAACACTAGTTATATGTAACGGTTTGGGGGTGTGCATGTGGCCACCGCCCAACTATTATATTTAATGTGCAGTCTATTTTGGAAGAACAGTTAGCAGGTGCACCTAAACTAGCGGCAAAGTGCAATTTTAACTCCAGTTAAGTGGATTTCTCCACTTTTAGTGGAGCCTTCCTAGGTGAAACTAGGAAAAAGAGTAGGAGACTCAATTTTCGCCCATTCTGAGTGAATGAAGAGTCATTTTTGACTAATTGGAGCATTTCGGAGCCATTGGTGTAGAGAAAAAAACCATTAGAGAACTGTAACTACATGTAATAGTAGAATTTTGAGCATAATGAAAGATGGACATGCCATTGGGAGTTGGACCAACAGATGTAGCCAAGGAGTGGTGAACTGCTTCATCATGCCTACTGTGCAAATTTCATGTGGTGACTTATTTCTTTGTTTTACACTATTTTTCAGTGTCATTTAAGCTTTTTTTATGCTTCTGATTCACTAAAAAACTTCTACAATTCATGGTAAAACTCCTTAATACTTATGCAAACTAATGAACCAATTATGCACATGTTTTTAAAACTGAAAGACACTTAGCACAATAAAACTAATACAGTCATTTCATATCAATATCCGAACTTACTACAACCTTACAGGGACACATGATCACCAATCATCAAAAAATTTCAGTAGTGACCTTTTTCTTGAGCTAGAACCATATTTTTCACCCACTTTACCTCCCAACAACACACATACATGCATGTGCATGCATCCAGAAGGCTCCAGACACACACACAACTCACCCGCCATGCGACTACAACCAAAATTTCTGAGATCTGAGAGTGTGGTCAGAAGTTGTAATGTCCCGAAATGGAAATCAACAGAATTTTTCACCACTGAAATGTTCCTTTGTCAGAAATATTAACAAGGCTATGTCAGAGATGGACTGAGAGGGATTTTACTAGTTATTTCACCTCTAAAGAGAGGATGAGAACCGGAGGCTTCCTGGCCCTTACTCAGACTCTGCCTATAGCTATGCAAATATTTCTTCCTTCATGAAGGTCCTTGCTCAAAGAGATGAGCTACAACAACCCCTGAACCTCGATAATGAACAACAACAACAATGAAATAATGCTCATAAAATGTGAGAAGAGTATAAATCTGATATATAAGCAACAACAACAAATAATATACAAATATTGAGGAAGAAACCTCTCAAGATAGCCTCAATTCATAATATGCATGAAAACTCAAGACTACACTGCTACAAGTTATTGCCTTAGCCATTACTGCGCAGTTACATGAGGAGACTACTGCATATAATATGAAATATGATGATATATCATTATTAGCTCAAGAAATGAGGGGGAGCAATCTCTAAACCCCTGAAGATAACTATATAACAATCCTTAGAAGGATTGGCTGCAATACATGTACAAAATTATAAAATAAAAAAATGCCGGAGTAGATGGGAAGCTACTGCAGCTCAATAATAATACATGAATGGAGAAGGGGAAATATGCTGCAAACAATATAGCAACCTCCTCCAATTATCTTCTAAGTGAAAGGTTACCCCTTTCACTGAAGATTACACTCTCCAATCCCCATGATGAATCCTCCTGCAAATGCCCTCTACAAATAACGTTGTAAGAGGGAGTGACTGCACTGGGGCTGAGCTGAAACACTTGGCCTTATGCCAAATGTTACACCATTTTTTGGTCATCTAACCTTTCATCATTAGATGGACCCAAGTACACCATGTAAGACCAGTTTTACCCCAAGTAAAACTGCTTTCACTATGTTAATTAGGAAACCCCAAAAGGAATAATTAATTAAACCATAATTTAATTATTATTCCCAGTCATGTTTAACCCAAAAACAAAAGAAATTAATGAGATAAACCCATAGTTATCTTATTATTTTCTAGGAATAATTATTTAAATAATATTCCTTGTTAAATATGACCAAATCAACCACCATTAATTAAATAAATCATTATTTATTTGATTATATCCCAACCACTTCCTTAAAAGGATAAATAAATCATTTATTTATTTATTCTTCACTAATTAAGGGATTTGACCCAAGTCAAACACCCTTTCCCTCCAACAAATAATAATAAAATATTCCATAGAGGTGGATCTAGATTTGATTAACATTATTTTAATCATGCACCAAGATCTAGAATGACCCAATATTTTGTTATAAATAGGAGGGTTTTTCCCTTCATTCTTCACCTTTTGTTGCATATTAGATCACTCTGGATCTATACACTTGGTCTCATTTTTGCCATTTTGCTCCCATTGAGCTCTACCTTCTACATTGGGTTTTCTACATCTACAAGAGAGAGAAAGCTTAGATCTGAAGTGCTGAGGACTACAAAGAACCTATCCCATTGAGGAGATCTGGATACACCTTCTTGTTTCCTCCCAGGTGCCCTGTAATATAAAAATTCATTCAAAAATCGTGTTCTTGTCTTGTCTGTTGGATGCATGGAGCAAACTCTTTTACTTTACTGCTTAATGTCTTTCCATTTATAGATCCCGTTTGTTGCGGCACTCCTTAACTACTAATTGCGAGATCCGAAGATGTTTTGCGACCATTATTGTTGTTAGGGCTATTAGTTATGCGTAGCTAAAGTGGTTCTTTTCGTACACTTCGACGAAGAATTCATACTAACAAATGGCGACTCCACACGGGTTTTAAATTACGACCACTGCCGTTTTCTCCTATTCCCGCATATCCGACTACTTCGGACCCTAGGGTTTCTTTTCAGCTCCTATTTTCATGTGGTTTTTTTCCTCATAAAGCCCTCAAACATTAAAATTTCTAACTTCCGTGTGTTTCGGCCCTATTAGCGCAGTGACCCAGACATCATCCGCAGTTCGAGACGACATTTTTTTTCCGAAATCGCCGAGAGAGTCCCGAAAGGTGCGGTCGCACTCTTTTGGCCCAAAAAGTGCGACCTCAAGCCTCGGGACGTGAGAAACAACCCCCAAACTGCAGGCCAGGAGCGAAAAAGCGGTCAAAAACCCGCGACCCGGACTTTTTTCTCGTCGTTTTTCCGAACTTTTTCCTCGGGTTTTTCCGAAGTCTCGTCGTGGGTTTTCCGGCCCTCCGTCTCGACCCCTCGTTTCGACTTGTTTCGATCTCGCTTTTGCTCATCTAAGTGGGAACCTAGCCCCCTAGGGCTTCAGATACCCTCCACTTTTGTGGAAGAGTTTTAGTCATGCTTTTTAGGTGTCCGTTTTTTTCGTAGTTTCTGGGCCTCTTCCCTTTTTCGGATTCGATACCTCATCCTCGCATCCCTTTTATATCGCCTTCTTTTCCTTTCAAATCACCTCTTGTCGTTTTGTTTGGACCCCCTTTGAAGGCCTCCGCCTTGCTCCCCTCCGGCTTTTTGCTGATTTCCTTCCTTTTTCCAGCCCACCTTGCCTCCTGCCTCTTGGGCCGTGATCCGCACACTCTTTCCCTGTCGCTTTATCCTCCGGATCCCCTGTCCCTTTCGACCCTAGATCCGTTGAGCTCTTTTTTTGTGTGTTTACATAGTTTTTTCCCTTTCTTTTCGGCATAGTTTTGAGAGACCCACTTTCTTGGGTTAGATAGATGCACAAGTAGTGTTATTTTTCTGTTATTTTCGCATTTTATTCTCGTTCTCACCTTGTAGGTTTATTTTCGGCCTACTCTATGACACACACTTTTTTCTTGCTCTAAAAACGGAAAGGGTTTAAAAAATTAAAAAATTAACGCACGCCACACACTCGACCCTAAGTGAAGAAAGGCGCTGGTTAACACCGCCCGGCAAAGACTCTAAAATCAATTGTCATCGCACCTTATCCGCCCTTGACATTGACTTGATTCTCGTCCCTTTACGCCCTCGTCGGTTTCCTTCTTCCCCGTCATCATTGCGCCTCCCAAGGCACCTTTCCCGAGCCTCCTTGGCCTTCACCCTCGACCTCCGCTCGATCGACTGCTCTCCGTCCCACCGTCGTCGAGCCGGTCCTTCTCTCGATTCTTTGGGTTCTTCTTTTCCTCTGGTTCTCCCCCCGTCACGTCCACTATGCTCGGGTCCGGGGGCCTAACACTAAACGGGAATCCCGGCCCCAATGCCGGGACTACTACTAGCGAGAACCACCACAGACCTACCTCGGCTTCACCCGTGCTCCCCTTCTTTGCGAGCCTCGCCCACTCTCCCGATTTGGACCGGTTGATAAACGACCCTATACACCATAATGCTAGTTGGCCCTCGCTATGCCGACAAAGCTCCCTTCCGACATCCCAAAGTTTGAAGGCCATGTGTCGAGAAGATCCTTCAAATCATGTTTGGGATCTTTCCACATGTGGTGTTCATCGACCTCCAATACTGATGACTCGTTCGTCTTCGATTGTTCCAACGCACGCTTACAGGGCGAGCTTCCAAGTGGTATGTTGATCGTAGCCCACTTCCTCCCATACCACCCTTTGCAACTCTTGCCCGAGCTTTTTTATCTTACTTCCGGCTTCCCCTTCGTTATGACACCGGTATCGAACTCTTGACTTCCTTCAAGCAAACCTCTTCGACCCGCCTTTCTACCCATGTCCAGTGAATGGCGAAGGAAGACGAAGCCTATGCCAATCCCCTCCCTTCGAAGACCGTGTCTACATGGACTGGTTCCTTAGATCTCTCTTGTCCCCTATTGGGAAAGATGTCGCATCACATTTTCCTCAAACCGAAGAAGATGCCCTCCAAATGGCGTTAAATATGACCCGATCTACGCTCAGACGTGTTATGATCCTACTCGTCCTACCGATCTCCCCAAACCTCGTGATGCCTATACACGGTGGGCACCTCTATGCCGCCGACCGTATCGTTGGATCTATCTCTCATCCATCCGCTCAACCTCTCATGAGCTATGGTTTTCTGGGGAGGGGGCACCACTTCTTGCACTTCTCCTCCCCAGAAGCACGCATCCGTGATATGGCATGCCTCATCCTTTTGCCCAACCTCCTACTTACCTCAATGTTACCCAACCTAACCATTACCCTTATCCACGACTCGGTGCGCCACTCCTCTAGCATATGCGTTTTTCGCCTCTCTCGCTCTTCTCAACCCACACGCAGTCATCAGCGCCCTCAAGAGCAAGTGAATGCACAGGCGAGGATTCATGGCTACCCCACCACCCCGACTGACGGTGGCCCCTCAACCTTCCCATTCTGGTTCCTCCAATTACCGGATCCTCATGATGAACTCCGATCCTTCCCCGACCGTCGACCTTCACCTTCAAACTCGGTCTCGCACGCACCCTCAAGCCTCCGCTCGCCAGTCCGCATCCGAGCATCCTTCTTCGAGTTCTATAGAGCCTCTTTCGTCACCTAGTGGCCCCCTTACATATCCCTCAACCAAAAGTTGAGGTTCATACCAAGATACCTAAGGGCCCACTACTGTCGAAACGCCGCTCCCGACCGAGACGCCCATTCGTATAGCATAGTAGATGATTTGGCGCAATCTCCTGCCGCCGTTTCCACACTCGGAACTCCTCCGATCCATGCCCTTCTAAAAAGAAGGCTCTACTATCCGCCTTGCGCGCTGTAGATCCCGTCGATGACCAAATGATTGTTTTTGACACTACTCAATCGGACCATCCTCCTCTCCCTCCTTCCGTCGCCTTCCAAATCCCGCCAAAATCCGAGACGCCAACGTATCTCGGTGTATCATTGATGAGGGGGCATCCACTCGCGTGATGTCCGCTTCGGTTTGGAAGCAACTCTGATCCCCCGAACTCGGCCCCTCTCCACGATCACCCTTCGAGCATGGAGACGGTCATGCCTCCCGACCCCATTGGCCCGTTTCGTAATTGTCCCTATCACCCCCGCCGTGCAAGACTGCTTTGCGTTGACGTCGAAGTCATAGACGCCCCGCTAGATTACAACATTCTATTGGGGCGAAGCTACACGTATGCTATGTCCGTTGTGACATCCCGCGGTTTTCCGCAAGATGTCTTTCCCCCATAACGGAAGATAGTCACCATTGACCAGCTTGACATATCATGAGCCAAAATCTCGGACCTCACCGAGACGACCATCTCTTTCGTAGCCAACAAGCAAACCGTTGACTCCTTGACCAGTGTCTCCCGGCGTTTACAAGGATTCCTCACCCCGCTTGGAACTTTTTCCTAGTCTCCCCCTCCTCCTATTCTCCGACCCCGCTCATCGAATGTTTGCATGATGCAATCGTCTCGAGGCTGCTCTCAGGCAACTCGGGCTTCGGCTAGTCGAGCAACCTTGCCCTCCGCAACTCTGCTCTTAGCCCTTCACCCTGCAGCTGGTAGTCATGAGACCCCTTTATCGGCATGGTTCCTCCCGAGCCTTAGCCATTTAGGAGCGCGTCCCACCCGGCCATGCCCTCTCTGCAGTCGATACCTGTTCCTGGCTCCCCCACCCGAGGAGTGCACACGGTACCCGATCATGGCCACCCTCTCTCTTCCTAACTTGACACTTGGGATTCCCGTTTGGTACCTTGATCCTCCGACACCTTGCCTCGGTCAACCCAAACCTTATATCGCTTTGACCTCGGTTCAACCGGTCCCCATGGCTTCTCCCGTTGCATCGATTGCCTCGGCTCACTTCCAACGAGGACCACCTCCCTGTTGCGGCACGCTTCGGTAAGAAGGGAAAAGCTCGCAAGGGGGGCATCAAAGGACAAGGCTCGCCCCGACAAACCCCTCGCTCCTCTCAGCCCTCTCCAAAGCATACCATCCAGGGTGCTTTGTGTGATGTTGCTCTGTCACGGCTCCCATACTGCCCCGAATTACTTCATCTAAAGCCCATGGTTAATGTCACGTTCGAGTCCGCGATCCCGTAGCCTCTCGTTCCTTCCACAACCGCGCGCCAAGAACCCCAAGACTATTCACACCAACCACCCCGTGCTTTGTGTGATCTCCATGGCCATCACACCCATATTTGTCCCCGCCTCGAGGACTTCCGCACCTCTATTGCCGCGATCCACCACCCGAGGCCAAGCGCAATGAGTACACCTCTCCCATATTTGCGCATTTCGCCTCGCGAGAAGACTACCGAGATATGACTGCCCCATTGACATTCCCCTCCGGATGTCGAGATGACTGAGCCTTCAGTCCAGCATTTTCTACCTATCATCATCCATGAGACCCTTGGGGAACATTCCATTCCGAATCCTCCCCCGTTGTTTCGCTTGACCTTCCTTCACGGTCATCTTGGGCCCAACATCGGTAGATCCTTTATCTACTTACTCTTCGTCACCCATTGTGACGATGCGCATGTGAACTCTTCTTCTCATGATGGTGATTCAGAGCCACTTCACCATGTCGTGGTTCTTCTTCCACCTGTCACCCCATCTTCTATCACGATAACGACATTATGGAAGAAATTCCCACCCCCGACTTTATCTATTCCCCCTTACATCGAACCCATTCGTTGACACCACATCCACCTCGTGGCCATTACATCAAAACCCAATGTTTGGGTAAGGGGGCACCCACATTTGAGAGACCAAGAGAAGCCATTCTCCACCACTCTCCTAGCGTATCCGGTCGTGTTGACTCTAGACCCGCATTCTTCCACATTTAGAAGAACCTCCTAGAGTCCCATATCACTTCAGATCACTCCTGACGATACCCCTTATCGTTCCCTCATCTTACATCGACAAACTCCAGCCTCTTAGACATTAGCTGTTGACCAACCTATAGCTTTTCTACGAGAGCATCGATCCATTATCTCCAAATCCTCCTTTTGGGATAGTGACACCAGAGTATGCCAATTCGGAAACTTAAAGTCCATTTGATCCTATATGTAGTACCAAAAGAGATTGGTAATCCTCCATTTCCTTTCTCAAACCGCATAACCATAACCGCAAACAAATGGCACACCACATCATTAAAATGTGTTTAGATTCCCATTTTTCTAAATACATTTTGGCATGACCACTACCATGCTTGGGGGCACCTGCAACCAGTATCCCTCCTCACCTCGCTTTTTGGAGAGGAGGTTGTCTTACCAATCGAGGGTGAAATTCCTCCTCTACAACCAGCTTGACCTTCTCCCCGACACCCCACCGCTAGAACAACGACTTATCATGCTTCGGAGCGTGCCTCCGAATACCACCGTGTTGCCTTGCAAACCATGGAAGCGGCCAAAAACGCACCAAAGCTCGCATGACCGAAAAGTCTAGCCTCCGCACTTTTCACGAAGGCGACCTTGTTCTAGTATATGACCAATAGCCATGATGTCTCGAGTCATGGGAAGTTTGAATCATTATGGCTAGGCCCTTACATCATTTGTAAGGATCTTGGAAAAAGGGGCATACCTCTTAGAGGATTTCGAAGGCCATCCCCTTCCTAACCCTC
Source organism: Pinus albicaulis (assembly GCA_034641835.2). Lineage (NCBI taxonomy): Eukaryota > Viridiplantae > Streptophyta > Pinopsida > Pinales > Pinaceae > Pinus > Pinus albicaulis. Next base: position 251,032,111 of record CM076580.1, on the reverse strand, counting down.
GCAATGCACTCTATCTTAAGAAATATTACCCTTAGCATTTCCCCTCCGAAATGCATGTTTTATTTTCTTTTAGATAGCCAAAGATCTGTTTTTTTCATTTTTTCCCACTCACCAAAACCCAACTCCCACATAAAACAAGACTCAAAACCTCATCTCCCGGTGTGCAGCTTTTCGCCCGCATTTTCTGGACCCGGTCGCACTTTTGGCCCTAAACCCTGCGTCGGGGGTCGCACTTTTGCCCCAAAAATGTGCGCCCCGGCCGTAGAGATGAGGGAGGGGTCAAGCTTCGGGGTGTTGGGCCCTAAACTCGCAAATCTAATCCATCAAAATGCAAGAGCAAGGTTAGGCCTCTTACCTCCAACTGACGTGATCTCGAATCCAACTGGGTCGGCTTGTCCCCTACGTTCGCGCGCAAGATTTAGGGCCTTCTCTCCTCTCCACATTCACCACATCAACAATAGCAAATGAATGATTTTGGAGGGAAACTGCGCCTCACTAAAGAGAACCCCCGTTTCTTCTTTCGACCGCCGCGACCACGACCGTAGCCCCCGTTCGACGAACCGTCGACCGCTGGTTAGATCCCTCACCGAGCTCTCAAATGGGTTTTACTTAGTTTTTGGTGATTTGATACTTCACCCGGACACATTTTTTCCACTGAGGGTCACTTCACCGCTCCTAAAATCGAATTTCCTCACTTACGACACTTGTACTTGGGGCACCACATCGCCCCTTTACTTGTCCATGTTCGTGTTGATTTTCGTCATGAGTGCCCACCTTGTACTCATGCTTCTATGACCCCCCATTGGGGCCTTTACCGTGTGGCAGCACTATACGATGCCGCCCTTGTTTGGAGCATCCAAGTCGAGTCATCACTGCATTCATGGAGTCACATCCTGCGTCCTTTTACACCCCACTATAGCCCTCCATCCTTTTTTGCTTGGTTCCTCTCTTGTGTCGCATATCATGACCTTCAGCCCCACCGTCCCCTCCGTCCCTTTCGATATCGTGTCGGGCCGTCGCCATGTCATTCATGCCCTTTATGCTCTAACAAGGAAGTCATCCATTCTCCACTCCATCCTTCCCATTTCCACTCTCATCATTGGTGTCATCTTGTCTGCCACGCTCTATTGTTCTTCTCGTGCCTTAGCTTGAGGATCTCTCATCGCCTCACCTACGGCGCGGACCTCCTTTCCGTCGACATCAAGCACATTTATTCCGAAGCAAGGTCTGTGAGGGCGGTGTACCCTTGGCTCCAGCTCCACTCTTGTTCGGTGCCTCGGATCGTGGGCGGGGATCTCTCACTTCCCCTTTGACTTGATTGCTTCTCCAAACTCTCCTTTCAAGCATGATCGAGATGCGTATACCGAGTGACCCAGTGGACCCGACGAGCGAAACTCTTGATGATTCCCCGGTGTGTGTGAGATGTCTCAGCCCCTCATGAGGGGGGTGGCCCCGCCGTAGCCCCCCACATGCCCGGGATGACTCTTCATTGCACTTTGATGCCGCTCCCGCATTTTGATGATGTTGGCCTTAGCCACTTATGACAGCACCTCTATGATTTGCATGTATCGCCGATTTTTGTGAGCCCTTCCCCATTTACAAGGGGCATTTTCGTTGTATTTATCTCATGTACCGGATATTATTGTACTAGTCCCGGGTCGTTATCCCGTGCACAGACATGTATGTGAGACTCTTCATTGTATTTTTATCCGGCCCTTGATTATGCCACCAGTACTCTATGGTTCGGTCCCTTGTTTACCGGACACACTATTCTTTTGTACTTTGTCACGGCGGGCATAGGTATAGCCTCGCGCCGCCTTCAGCAGTGTACCCTCTCATAACGCAGAGACTTGTTGCACCTCGCGAGTCTCGCTCTCCTCGTGGTCTAGTCCTTCGAAAGACACTATCTACCTCACATTCCTCTCTCTCGACATCCCTTTTTGTCGTCTAGTGATTGTGTTCTTACAATGTACTTGTCATACGATTTGCTCCCCGACACTCGCACGCCGGGGGGCACCGTTACACTCATTTTTTGGTCATCTAACCTTTCATCATTAGATGGACCCAAGTACACCATGTAAGACCCAGCTTTTACTCCCAGCAAACTCGCTTTCACTATGTTAATTAGGGAAAACCCCCAAAAAGGAGAATAATTAATTAAACCATAATTTAATTATTATTCCCAGCCATGTTTAACCCAAAAACAAAGAAATTAATGAGATAAACCCATAGTTATCTTATTATTTTCTAGGAATAATTATTTAAATAATATTCCTTGTTAAATATGACCAAATCAACCACCATTAATTAAATAAATCATTATTTATTTGATTATATCCCAACCACTTCCTTAAAAGGATAAATAAATCATTTATTTATTTATTCTTCACTAATCAAGGGATTTGACCCAAGTCAAACACCCTCTTTCCCTCCAACAAATAATAATAAAATATTCCATAGAGGTGGATCTAGATTTGATTAACATTATTTTAATCATGCACCAAGATCTAGAATGACCCAATATTTTGTTATAAATAGGAGGGTTTTCCCCATCATTCTTCACCTTTGTTGCATATTAGATCACTCCGGATCTATACACTTGGTCTCATTTCTCCATTTTGCTCCCATTGAGACTCTACCTTCTACATTGGGTTTTCTACATCTACAAGAGAGAGAAAGCTTAGATCTGAAGTGCCTGAGGACTACAAAGAACCCATCCCATCGAGGAGATCTGGATACACCTTCTTGTTTCCTCCCGTGTGCCCCGTAATATAAAAAATTCATTCAAAAATCGTGTTCTTGTCTTGTATCATCGTTGGATGCATGGACAAACTCTTTACTTTACTCGCTTAATGTCTTTCCATTTATAGATCTGTTTGTTGCGAAAGACTTTAACTACTAATTGCAGATCCGAAGATGTTTTGCAGCCATTATTGTTGTTAGGGCTATTAGTTATGCGTAGCTAAAGTGGTTCTTTTTCGTACACTTCGACGAAGAATTCATACTAACACCAAAATCTGCAATAATTCTCCGGGAATGTCCTTTGCTGATTTCTTATAGAAATGAGAACTCCTCCTCTTCAAAACTAGCTCAAGAAATGGTGGGATGATGATCCCTCACTGCTACCTCCAACAACTCCAATGAATCTTTCCAACATAAACATTGTAGCTGAAAGAGATGGCTTTGGCCTCAAGCTCTGAATGTGAGGAAGATGAAGAATAACTCCTCAAAGGCTTCCCAATGAAGGAGAGAATACTTCTAAACATAAATCTCCCTTGTGCTAAGCAGCACAAGCTATCTCGATTGAATAAGCGAAGAGAGCCACAAAATCGAATTCTCAAGCATGAAATGAACAATGGCACTCCTTCACCTTTTTATGCAAGGAATGCTTCCTTGCCATGGACCCCACCTATTAGGGTTTCTCTCATCCTCTAATTTTCCCTCCATTCAAACTACGCAGTCTTCTTGAGCAAGCTTCTCCTCTTAACCACGTTGTTGACTTGGTCAACCATGGTCTAGTTAACTTGCTTTTGGCCCTTTTCACATTAGGAAATGCTAATTTTAGCCACTTAAGTGACTCTTTGCACCTTAGGAGAGTTTATTTTGCTGCTACATGGGCTCCCTTACCCATTTTATTCCTTTTATTAAAATAAAAGAAAAAATTAATGTTCCAATTACCTTATTGCAAAATTTGGAACATTACGGTCCTCCCCCTCCCAAAACTTGCTTGTCCTCAAGCAAGAGCAAGGATGAACTGAAAAAAGATCCTCCACTTAAGGCATGGAGTCTGAAATATTCTCAAGTAGATCCTCCATCCCCAAGCAATCAACCATGCAAAATGAGTCACCCTCGAACTAGGCAACTCTGAAAATACTCCTCCACCTTGTGCTCATGTAGAAAAGGTGGGTTGAAATGCTGAACATGGTAGGTCGCATAGCCTACCCCATGATGTCCTCTTCTCCAATTAGGATAAGTGAAGAGTGTATGTTGATCCTAGGATGTAAAATACTTGCCTTCAAGTGGCAAGATGAAGACTAGATCTCCAAAGATCTCTCCTCCAACGCTCGTAAATCATGCTTGGCCCAAATCACCTCATATGTGATGAGTTGGAATTCATCATCATATGACATCCAACCAATCATATGGCTCACCTCCAAGAGAAACCAATTTCTGAACATGGTGACCATATCATCTCCCATGCTCCCCTTGGAGCATGTGCTACAAAAAGAATGGAGGTTTCTCCTCCCAAAGGGCACATCCACCCAATGGGTTCTTCCCTCCTCATGACACACATGGGGGGTCTGCTGCTAATATATGGCTTATATGAAATGGTCTTCAAGAGAGACCCAAGCCACCCCCATCAATCATACAATCCATGAAATGCCTCCTCCAAAAATTCAGACTCTCTAAATAGCTCCTCCCCCATGAAGGAAAGAGGTGAAGCTCTGGCAATCATGGGCTTCCCATTGTTTCTCTCGAAACATGCAACATGAAAAGTAGGGAGAATCACACTCCCAATGGGCATCATCAACTCATGTCCCCCCTCTCCAAACAAATCTCCCCATGTACCAAGAAAAATCTGCAATGCATGGTAACAAGAACTAATAGAGGCAAGTTGTCTCATGACAAGCTGGAAAGTGGATCATTTTTTCCACCAAGGGAACTCGCACAGAGTGCATTCCCACTGCATCAAAATAGAAAGAAACAAGTGCTTTCCCAGCCACTTGTTTTTCTGCCACAATCATCTCAAAAGATGTATACATGAAAACATACTTTGGTGCCAAAGGTGCACATCAAAATCCATGTGGCTTTCCCCCCACAATCCACTATTACAATAGCCATCATCTTTGTTGCAATAGACCATGAGCATAACAAAACATATATTGCAAGAAGGAAAGATCCTCCTTGATATAATATGTTTCTCATAAAAATAAGAGAGTGCCAAACATTAAGCAAATGGTTACCTCCCTCATCATGTCCTTGGGTCTTTGAGATGAAATGGCTCAAGTGAAAAGTCCCCCCTTACGCAACATAGTAGGGGAGTGGTTGTGCCAACCATCTCATCATCTCTTGGGCTATGCATCTAGCCATATGCTGATATACATCCATTAGGAAGCCCTCCCAAGTGGACTCCTCTATCGGTAGATAGAATGTATGAGAATGCCGGAAAGAAGAATCCAAAGTTGCTTGCATGTAGGTGTCTCTTCTTGTGCTTGTGAGCCCAAGCCAAGATAATCAAAACATAGCAAGGGATGCTACCATCCATTACTTCCTCATCCTCCTCTCCTACATGCCTCCAAGACATATCACTTGTGAAGTGGTTTTGGGAACACTTCAGACAAGTAATCCAAGCTTTCTAGTGACAGCATTGCCGGCCTTTAGAGTAGGGCCACTTGTCATCTCAAAGCTTCCCTCTTTGACATGAATCTTGTCAAAGACTCCTACCATCATGTTGCTGCAAATGTAGAGCTCCTTCCATGAAGAAGGTGTTTCTTGGCATCCAAGATCAAAGATAAATCCTCTTGCACTATGCTAGTGCCTCCTCTTTCTCCCACAACATCCCAACAAAATCCGAGCAACAAGAATGCTTGTTGCTCCCCTATAATTCCACCATACCCGATATGAAATGGGAACATAATGAGTGGAAAGAGAAATTCCACTCCATCATGATGCACCCATACTCTCCCCTTGTCCAAAAAGTGCAATAAGTGTGAAATGATCCTGGGACCTATGGGTTATGGATCCTCCACATTTCTGCTGGCCACATGTAATCCACAAAGCTCTACTCTTTGGTGTAAGTATCTCGCCACTTGGTACCTCTTTCATAAGAGCTACCATTTTCCTAAAACAAATTTCTCCCTTTGCATTTCATGGGACATTGAAATTCAATCTCCTCCATAACAAAATTTCAAAACCCCACCCTCACATGTGATGCATGGCTCGATCAATAGTGCATGAGGATGATGAGCGTTTTTCTCCTCCATGGTTCATATCTCAAACCCCAACCTCATGTGTGGTGCATGACTTATCAAGGGTGCCCGAGAATAATGGCACAACGCAGGTGAAAGTACCCTCCTTAATACAATCGGCATGCAATAAAGTACAACCCTCCATTATAGATGAAAACTCAAGCATACCTTGGAGAGATTTGGAAGAATCTTGCTCTGCAAGAATCTCTTCCTCAAGTGTGCCAGCTGCCTCAATAGTTGAAGGTGGAGGTTGCTCCTCCATGAATGTAACGACGTTGGCATGTGCCTCCGGTGGTGAGGGCTCCTCCCTCCTTTGGCCAAATATTCCGATCAAGATCCGAGAAAAATCAGCAAGAGTAGAAACCCTTTGCATGACTCCCATGGCTGAACCACCAAGTTCTTTCCTCTTCCCTGTTGAACAAGTGTGAAGAAGATAGAGTCTCTTGGAAGAATATAGGGTTTTCTCCATATTCAGCAAGATGCTCACTTAGAATTCGAATTCCAAGTGTTCTCCATGCTTCGCTCTCTGCTCCTCTCGTGAGAATAGGAAGTGCATGGTTCTTCCACTTCTCCTTCTTCTATCTCCTCAACCTCCTTGGAGAGATTGTTGTTGGACCCAAAACCGATGAGATTGATCTCATCTCCGCATCATCTCTGACCTCTTCTTCTCTAAAATTCGAACTTCACGAGCTGAGCCAAGTTCGAAGCTACGATACCATTGTAATGTCCCGAAATGGAAATCGGCGAAATTTTTCACCACCGAAATGTTCCTTTGTCGGAAATATTAACAAGGCTATGTCGAGAGATGGACTGAGAGGGATTTTACAGTTATTTCACCTCTAAAGAGAGGATGAGAACCGAAGGCTTCCTAGCCCTTACTCGGACTACGCCTATAGCTATGAAAATATTTCTTCCTTCAGGGAAGATCCTTGCTCAAAGAGATGAGCTACAACAACACCCGAACCTCGATAATGAACAACGACAAAAATGAAATAATTCTCATAAAATTTGAGAAGAGTATAAATCTGATATATAAGCAACAACAGACAAATAATATACAATCTTGAGGAAGAAACCTCTCAAGATAGCCTCAATTCGAGAATATGCATGAAAACTCAAGACTACTACTGCTACAAGTTACTGCCTTAGCCATTACTGTGCGATTACATGAGGAGTACTACGCATATAATATGAAAATATGATGATATATCATTATCAGGGTCAAGAAATGAGGGTGGGAGAAAGCTCTAAACCCCCTGAAAGATAACTAAATAACAATCCTTAGAAGGATTGGTCTGCAATACATGTACAAAATTATAAAATACAAAAATGTCGGAGTAGTTGGGTAGCTACTACGACTCAATAATAATACATGAATGGAGAAGGGGAAATATGCTGTAAAACAATATAGAAACCTCCTCCAATGATCTTCTAAGTGAAAGGCTACCCCTTTCACTGAAGATTACACTCTCCAATCCCCATGATGAATCCTCCCGCAAATGCCCTCTAAAAATAATGCTATAAGAGGGAGTGACTGCTACTGGGGCTGAGATGAAACACTTGACCTTATGCCAAAATCTGAAATAATGCTTTCGGGAATGTCCTTTTCTGATTTCTTAGAGAAAGGAGAACTCCTCCTCTTCAAAAATAGCTCGAGAAATGGTGGGATGATGATCCCTCATCTGCTACCTCCGAGCAACTCCAATGAATCTGCCCAACGTAAACGATGTAGCTGAAAGAGATGGCTTTGGCCTCAAGCTCCGAATGTGAGGAAGATGAAGAAAAACTCCTCCAAGGCTTCCCAAATGAAGGAGAGAATACTTCTAAATAGAAATCCCCCTTGTGCTAAGCGGCACAAGCTATCTCGATTGAATAGCGAAGAGAGCTACAAAATTGAATTCTCAAGCATGAAATGAAAAATGGCTCTCCTTCACCTTTTTATGCAAGGAATGCTTCCTTGCCATGGACCCCACCCATTAGGGTTTCTCGCATCCTCTAATTTTTCCCTCCATTCAAAGCTGCGCAGTCTTCTTGAGCAAGCTTCTCCTCTTAACCACGTTGTTGACTTGGTCAACCATGGTCTAGTTAACTTGCTTTTGGCCCTTTTCACATTAGGGAATGCTAATTTTAGCCACTTAAGTGACTCTTTGCACCTTAGGAGAGTTTATTTTGCTGCTACATGGGCTCCCTTACCCATTTTATTCCTTTTATTAAAATAAAAGAAAAAATTAATGTTCCAATTACCTTATTGCAAAATTTGGAACATTACAAAAAGCCATGTTCTAGATTTTTAGGGATAACCTCCGGGCTATTAGATATTTTTTTAAGTCTAAAATGGGCCTCCTAAGGAATATTATAAAATAATAGTGGAAATAATAAAATAATATTAGATTACATCATCAAATTTTAGAGGGAAAAAAAATATTATTTTTTTTCAACTTGTATTTTCAACTTATCTCTCTATATTTTTCCTCTAATTTCAAGTGGAGGGGGCTCATTTGATGAGGAATTTAATTCCTCATCCAAGGCATAGCCATGTTGCATACTTTCGATGGGCCCTACTACATGAAAAATGAGAAATACATGAAAAACTTGATTGCAATCATGTTTTTCATGTATTTATCTTTTTCGAGTCGCAGTGGTCCATTCAAAGTATGAAACATGTGTACTCCTTGGATGAGGAATTAAATTATTCATCCAATGGGTGCTCCTGCTCGAAATTTGAGTAAAATCAGTAGGGATATAAGTTAAAAATACGAGTTAAAAAAAGTAGTTTTTTATTTTTTTTTTTTTTATTTTTTAATATTTTTTACTTTTTACTCCAAAAAATGGTGAATCATCCCCCCATGGTTGACATAATCATATTGAATCCTATTGGTTCGGTTGACGGTGTTGGACCTTCCAACATTCGGGGAGATCTCCCACGATATGAAGTCCCAACTAGACCTCACACTGTTTGGAGTAGGAGTCCCATTAGTGGGGTGTTAATGTTCTACCTTGGATTACAAAACACATATAGTGGTGCACGGTTTCTTTGGTGAGAACAAGTGTGTGACCCCTGCGAAGAGTCAAGTGCAATGTATGATGGTTCCAATACATGAAATGGAAAAGGAAGTGTGCCCGTTGGAAGCTTGTAATAATACACAAATTAGAAGGAACACATGAGTGGAAATACACCACATGAACTAACAAGCAAAATAGTCCACAAGATAAGGTTATGGATTAACACAACAACACGCATCCAAAAAGATACATACAAATGCAAAAGAAATGTTTCTTAATAACATGCTTAAGTTAAACAACATACATTTCAAATACAACAAGATTATTCCTACTATATTAACAATATATGCATGAAAGTGTGTCTACTACGAGTATTATTAAAAGTGATAGTTCCAATCATACATACAAATTATGACAAACCACTAGCCCCTAATAGTGGAACATGAAGTCTACAACACATGCTCCTCCAAAGAAGTATAGTCCCTCTATGCTACAGAGAAGCCAAGGCTCACAAACTCCCAAGCTCTTTCTAAGCCTAAGCCTAGTCAAGAGCTTGGATCCCAAAAGTTTGTTACAAGAGTTATGAGGATATATTTATAAAAAAGGGGGGTGACTCTTGGAATGCCCCCTTTGTGACTCTTGGGCTTCCCTCATGACTCTCCAAATTATTACATATGACTCTTCACATTCCAACAAGGACACTTGGAATTTCACTTTGACAATAATTACGAATAATAATACATTTTCCACTTGTACTCATATAAGACAAAATAGGGTAGAGACAAATTGCCCGACTCTAATAAGACAAAACACTATGATGTTGGAGTTGGGGTGAACTCAAGCCAGGCAACTTCGACTTGGTATCTCTCGGTCACATACTCATATTTCCAAGCTTGGTATTGTGTGATAGTATCCCCAAGCCGAGAGATAGTGTCGAGCTAGAAGCGAGACTCTTGCATCCATAGCATATGGGTACAATGTCTTCGAACAAGTCTTAACCTCTTTCTCAATCAAGAGAAACATTGTTATGATCTGAACCGGGCCACCGATGTAGGTCTACAAGTTCTCTCTATTCACCCTCCAATTCCCTCTTGGGTGGCCATATTCTCTAGTTGATCCAAGTACTGATCAATCTCTTATCAAAATTGTTGTTTGCATTTAGTCTTGGTGAGTGTACGAATCGATAGTATCCGTGGGTTCTCACCATGAAATCTAAATTTTTGTATATCCGTACATATGAGGCTTGAATGTTTCTAATGATGATGCGAGTTGTTTGTTATTATGGATCAACATCCAAACTATTTCTTTCTATAACTCCACCTGCGGCTTCATATTCTTCACTAGTGTAAGCTGTGTGGGTGTGTATCACATTTTCCATTCATGAACCATAGTGATGGCAGATCTGTACATTCTTAAGGATCTTGAAAAAACTCTCTACTATGTCATTACAGGTCATGTAAGCAGAAAAATTTCCTTATGTACGGTCACAAACTCCTCATAAAGGTCCCACAGAGTGTCTCCAAGTGTGGATACTTCAAGCAGTATTGTTGCTCTTATATCCTCTAGGTAGACCTATGTGGAAGGTGCATTTTCCATTGTTGCACAAAGTTTTTCATTCTCTTTTCGGACTTCATGTAGATTGTATGCAAACTTCTTGTTCTCGGCCACCAAACAATGAGTGTTAGATCTTGTTGGTCTTATGAAGGCCAAGTTGGCATCGGTAATGGCATTTGGATTCTTGCTAGTGTCCGCCACTATCACTTTTTTCTCTCATGAATACAAGTGACGCATGATCATCCAGGGAAGTTCTTTCTCCATGCTTGTACAATATTCTTATGGAGTTCATTAAATCATAGATTGTACACATCCATCACAGGATCATCATCAAGGGGGAACTATCTCCCCTTCCTCGCTCGAGGTTGGCTCGTGGCTGAAAGTGGTGGAGTATAAACGATGACTTGTGGTGCGTTAGGCATCGGGCTCCACATCTTCATATTGCGGCTCCGAGTCCCAAATCCATTTCCACAAATTCAATCAACTTCTCAATCTCCCGAGAAAACTCTCAATCATGCATCCGTTCTCTCACTCCTTCTTCCACTAGTTGATCATGTATCTACTCTTCAACTCGTATGAGTGTCGTCTCTTCCATTGTGGAACCTTGCCTCCCTTCTTACTCCTACTTCTGTTTCTCCTCATGTTCTCTTCTTCTTAACTCTCGTTCTTCCCTTAGTTCTTGTTTTGATTTATGCGTTGTTATCTCTACTTCATCCAAGATTTGCTTCTCTCTCTTTCTCTCGCTCTCGATATTTTCTTCCTTCGCATCCTCTTTTCTTCTATTGCCAAATTTTCTTGATGAATGGTAGGATATGCTTGCATCGTCCAACTTTCTTCCTCCTTTATATTGTCAACAACCTTCCTCTTTCCCTTATCATGTATCCGATTGATGCATTTTGTTATTGTTTCTTCCAAAAACTTTCAGTCATATAAGGGACACTTAAGAAATCCCATCTATGTTGATTGGCTCATGGGGTATGGAGGAGTTATATAAATTATTCCATTCTTCCTCATCCGTCCACCGGTATGCCTCGCTGACCCGGTTGTAGTAGACTCATGCACAATGGTCCTTTCAAATTCCCCTCGGATCATACATATTGAAGTATTTTGTACTCGAATTCCAAATTCACTATGGATTTTGATTCGACATCACGCAACTTTTGAGGTTATTGATCTTGTATAATCCAATCGCAAAGGAATATTGGGCCATGGTGCCTTATTTGTCTTGTGTGAGTGTTGCAGACAACCTTGTGGAGATATGGGAGGATACCTCTTGCATGACAATTTTTTTCGGTGGCATATATTGGAAAAACATGTGGCAACTTATGCCCTCCAAATACTCTGATCAATGTGCCATTGGGTAAGGCGGACCAATTTGCAATCTCTTATATCACCTCCATCTCTCTTCGTGACATGCAAGGTGGGTCCTCCTAAAAGATAAGCACGTAAAGCGGGATGATGAAGTGATCGAGTTAGCTTCTCCATAACTCCTCTATGGCTACAATCCAAAAGAAGTTTGTAGTAGATATGCACAACAATTTCTCGAGTGTCCAAATATAGTTCATGCCATGAAACTAATTATGTGTACATATCACATCCAATATGTGTGCAAACATATATAACCTTGCTTTCCCTCCCTTGTGAGGATCCTAAGCTTTTGCTACATGGGCTCTTAGTCGATGAGCCAAAATATCGCACCGATTGAACGAATTCCCCTCATTCACCACCCGGTTCAATAAGATATCCCACCCTTGAGGAAAGGCCTATGTACTCGATCGGCCATATATTCTACAAGCTAAGATTAGCAAAAGTGGTAGGACTTCATGAGTGACATTGTCTTGTACATATGGGTGGGTGTATGTCTAAACTTGGATGGATCTTTTACCCAAATCTTGATGATATCTCATTGTGATCTCATAGTTGTGGGTGGCATAAAACAATGAGTCCATGATCTTCACGAACTCGTGAAGATGATACAAGCTGTTGAAAATTTGTTGGCGTAAATGTAGCAATATTTTGTCTGCAAGTGTTGATCAATGTCATGTTTTTCTCATCGGTGTGTTAGACAACCCAATTGATCACATTCGCATGAGGAAAGGTCGGATACTGCATGCAACCTTGTATACTCTCTGACTACTTGATGCTTGAGATAAACTGTCGGTCCTCTAAGATCGCCTTTGAAATTGTTTTATGAAATCATCTTTAATCTATTGCCATGTGAGTTTGTATCCCTTTTCTACAAACAAGCGAGTGTACACATCTAATGGAAATTTATCCGAAAATTTCTCAAATTATTCCCTAGTAATGATTTTAGTAGTTTATTTTGAGGCATCTCTCTTGGGTGCCAATGTAATAGTGACTAGTGAAGAGGTGCTCAATAACGGTTGTACTCGTGGGACAGAAAAGACACGCATGACAAGAAAACATCGGTTTTAAGCAAAACCACTTTCAATGCATGTTCAAGCAGCAAACCCAGGGGAATTTAACAAGAAGGATTGCGTAATTTTCACTCGGGAAGAGGTTTTTGAATGAGGTAACTTCACGGTGTGCATTCCCAACGATCGGGGTCAAGGCATGAGGACTAAGATTGCACAATGTGCGATTAAGTCCGGGCAATGCAGCTAGGGAGATACTGCGTATTTCACAATCTCAGTGGCTAGGGATGCATACTTGGCCTTGGAGCTGCATAATGCATAGTTGTGCCAGCTTGTACTACACATTGCATGATTCCCCGAGTCCAATCTCTCATCTTGAGCCTCCATATTGCGTAATGCCCGACTAGGCAAAGTGAAATCGAGCCAAGGAAATGGCGAGATCTGCCCAAGGGAAGTGTGAAACATGAGAAAATATGAGATATAGTGATGGCTTGAGTTCATATTTGACTAATTGTAAAGAAACAAGAAAAATCTAGTTCAAAAACAAAGTAAACGGGAAGAAAACAAAATCGGTGAGGAGCGTTGTCGTAATGACGACCATCGATACAAAAATGAAGAAACCGATGCAACACTTGTGAAAGGAAAAGAAAAATTTGAAACAACACTTCTACAAGCTAAAGAAAAATAAAATGCCTTCATGCATGCAAAGAAACAAGCAAAAAAAACTCGCACAAGCCAAACGGAAAAAAAGAAACGAAAAAAGAGACAAAAGCAATAAATGTGAAATTCACTCGGAAAATATATGACGATCGCACTCGAAGGTTATTTGATCTCCTTGGGAATGATAGATCTCCAATATCAAGTTTTAAAATGAGCTTTAGTGGAATATATTAAATATATTTTATAAAATTAAGATTTGGACATGCATGCCAAAAATCAAGTGAAAAGGGACACATGGCAAACAAGTTTCCAAAAGTAACAAGTGTGCCTCTTGTTAGCCACCTATAAAATTTGCTCATATCAAATGGTGGCTAAAAATTTTTGTGTAGCCTTCAAGAAACAATTCATGTTGAAAATTGTGAGTTCTTGAAGTCTTAAGATGATTAATCCTTTTAGTTAATCTTCACTGTTGTTTCCCTCATAACCCACGAAAAATATGTTGTTTGCTTGAAGAAAATATTGTTGAAAAACCCCATTTTCCCATCATTTTTACCCCTCTTTCACTCATAAATAACCCCATTTTCATCCCCTCCTTTCTTCATAAAATCCCCCCCCCCATAAGCCTCATTTAAACCTTCAAATTCACTTCAAGACCCTTTTAAAACCATTTGGTCTCCTTCCATTTGGTTCAAAAAAACTCCTTTTCCTTCTGCAGAACCCTCAATTTGCCTCAAAAACTCGTTCTTAAGCCTAAAAAATAGTCTTTTCCATTATAAAGGTTTTTTAGCCCACGAGGGCTTAACTCCCCATAAACCCTCCGCCTCATAAGACCTTAAGCCCACATTTAGGGCGCTAAAGGGCTTAAAAACTCTTCTCCCAGAACCTTACTTTCCTTTGTTATTTCATAAAAACCGGACTTTCTTTTCATTTCTTCTATTCCCAGACGAAAAGGTTTAAATAAATCTGGGCCGTCGATCTCTGCTGGATCCACGGCCATCGGCTCGTACGCATCGCAAAAATAAATCACATCGCAAGTTTAAAGTCGAATCGCAAACGTTCATTTGACCCTTTTCTTGGTTCTTTTCATTTTCTCTCGATCGCGATCCCACGATCGTTTCTTTGTCGTTGATCCGATCTACTCCACCCAGATCCAACGGTCCATATCACTCCATTCTCCAAACCCGTCGTTACGCCTTTTTCCTTCATGATTAAATCTCCACCGTCGATCTAGTTTTTTAGATCAACGGCTCTCGCTCCATCAGCAAAATGCGGCAATCGCAAAAACCCTTATCCTATTCCTTTGACCTCCGCCAATTGCGATGCCCAAATGAGATCTCAGCAGTTGAATCCATGAGAACCAATGGCTCGTGATTAAATCGCGCTCTCGCTCAAAGCCCTTACCATCACACCCGCCGATTAAATCTCCACCATTGATCTCTAAAATTGATCCGAGCGGTCAGCGCGCTTAATCGCGCATCGTAAAATCAAAGCCTTGGTATTTTGGCCCCTTCCCTTTTTCTCTAGATGCGATTAAATCCTAACCGTTGATCTCTCTTAGATCCAACGGTCCGCGTCAATCACATCGGCACATTTCATGACGCCGATTTACGATTTTCCTCCCTCCGATGTACAATCCTACGATCAAATCTCCACTCAGTTGATCCTTTTAGATCGGATGGTCCACATTAAGTCCGCCCTTCACACTCTACCCTTTTCATATCTCCCCATCGATAGATCTTGACAGTCCGTTCCCGAGATCCAACTGGTCAAGATTTATGCCGCCATCGACCCTACCCACCTTTTCCGCCTGTGCATCTTGCCACTCCATCGCGTGTGATCCGCACCCATTGGATCTCGCTGCCTCTCATCCGACGGCAAGAATTATGTTTCGCGTAATTTCGTGCACTGAATTTTAACGCCTAAAAAAATTATGCGAAATGAGCGTGTATTAAAAAGACGAAAGTGTCAAGCAACGGATGATATCGCGTTTTTTGGCCAAATTTTAAAAACCGCTCCAATGCCGCACGAAGACCACTAATGGTTTTCTTCTATACCGCTCCTCCCTCCGCAATATAACTCTAGATTAGATCTTGATCGTCGATCTCCGAAATCGGACGGTCCCCCTATTTAATATCGCCACCGATTCGTTTGCCCTCCATCAATCTTCCAAGCGATTTCATCAAGTGATCTCCGTCCGTCGATTATTCTAATCGAACGGTCCGCACTTTAACCTCAACTCCAGTTCACTTACCTTTTCACCCATCCTCCAAATGACCTCATTGAATGATCTCAACCAGTAGATCTCCGTTGATTGATCTTGTTGTGGATGATCTAGTCACCCTCCTAGAGACTGACTCTTAGAGTTGCCATAGACCAGTGCCTAGGACATCTTAATATAGCAAGGAGTCCTTTATATTTTGGGTTGTCATTCCAAGGGACTCACCTACTATCTCTTGTTCTAAACAAGGAAATTGAATTAGATTTAATTGGTCCAAATTCTTTCTCAGAGGCTGATACAAGGATAGGAGTAGAGTAAAGGCATCATGTAAAACTTCAGCATGAAAGTATCAGACAGTTAAGAGACCACTTTACTTTAAAGAGGGCCGGTTCATGTAATATACCACAGAAATCAAATATCAAGAAGTGTAGGCATTGAGGGAACATAAGAAGATATTACTGGCAGAAGGGCGCATCAATTTACGAATCCTTAAGCCACTAATATAGCAGAATTATGAAAAGAGTGAACATGGAATAGCATATCACTTCTAGGCCTATTTAAAGCGCTTGACTAATTCCAGAAAGGGCACCACTTAAGATGAATCCTTACTGCAAACTAGTGAGCCACTCGCATTCTAGAACATGATACAAGAAGAAAGTTTTCATGAAAAGGGATGATATATTAACACATGAGAAAAGTTACATACTGTAATATACCAAAGACCAGAATCCTCAATACAGTCATAACCCCTCCTCATTGAGACCCTACGGGCTCTGAAACTTCATACAGAAATATCACAAGATGAATACAGTAGTCTTCTCGCTGCTCAGCTTGCTTACAGAAATCTGGAACCTCAACGATGTCTTCTTTTTTGGTATTTATAGAGAAGACTGAAACTTCTAGAGGAGGGGGGAGGGAAAAGGAGCAATTAATGACTACATTTCAATCCAATGGCGGAAAACACTCGCGCCTTTTTATGAATGACAATTTATAAATAAATATCTAACTACCTGTATACAGAAATTAATGCTGGGAGGTAAAAATCTCCTTATGTACAAGACAGAAATAATAAAATATATACATCGGGGTGCTTCTGGCTGAAGGCAAATCTGCTACCATGAGAGTTCTGAGAAAATCTTCCATTCAGTACTGTACGCCTGGCCTTTGATTTTGAATTAGAATCCCGGACCTTAAATGCGAGGTGAACTTCTCTGGAGGGTTCCGAGAATTTACATCTGTATTTTCTTTAATGGCAGTCATTTCATGCATCTACTCTCAGTCTCTTCCATTAAATTTCGCCTGCAGGAAATCACCTTCTGGTATATTCTGGATTCTCTGGAATGGAGGCGATGGATTTAGACGCCTCTTCTACCATTTAGAACCTGCAAAACCCCGAAACTGTTAGAAAAACTGACTCAGACAAAGGCAGAGGTGACGGAAGTGTGAATGGAGGAGATGATGGGGACACAGATTAAAAACGGTGACACACAGGGCGTTGGGAGCGAACAATGGAGGTTTTCGCAAAAAGAACGAAATGTCACACAGTGGGGTCGGGAGGAAAAACTAGCAACAAATGTGAATAAAACACATAAATATATATATATATATATATATATATATATTGGCACGGAGGGATGTACGGGGGAAGACACATAGGCGAACAGGGGGCAAATGGGAGGTGACGTGGCAGGTGAATTAATGGGCGGAGGCGTGTAATAGGGACACGGTGGCGGGCTGTGGGACGTGGCGGGTACATATCAATGGGCGGACGATTTTGTTGCATCTCCGCCGTCGGATGGAGATCTGGAGATCCGACGGTCTTTGTGAATCCCGCTGCCCAGCCATCGGTTGGAGTTTAACGCGCGGGGGATGGGTTGTTTCTCGCTCGTACCAAAAACACGTGGCATGAGATTTATGGCATCGCTGCCTCCGCGGGGAATACCAATGCTCTGACGAGGGTGGTGCGGGGCAATACCGCCTGTTTAGGGCGTGTGGTGTACAGATGGGAGGCCCTGCCAATAAGTTAACTGTTGCGCCGTTGATTTAATTGAATCGGACGGTTGCGACAGCGCCCGGGACTTAAACGATAAGCCCCCTTTTCTTCTGGCCTGTGGTCCTGGAGCTCGGGTCACATGAAAATTAAGGCGGGAGGGGCTAAGATCTAGGGGGCTTCGGTCCGATATATAAAATACGAATTTTGAACGCTCGAACAGAGTATTTTTTAGAGCGGCATGGGGGTTTTTTAGCCATAAAATATAATGAAAACAGGTTTGAAAGGGATCGACGGCTAAATCTGAATAGAGGGGAAAATGTACAACATCGGCTCCGTCTGGGGACGGCATGCTTGACTTCGGGCATGTCGAGAACACGCAGACCATTCAAAATTTCCATTTTGCAGCTCAATTTCCTCTGCGCTTCTCCTTCCGGTAACTATCAGCATTCTTTTTCCTTTGCAAAAACTAGAATGAAAGTAATTTATATACAGTATATACAGTCTGGTATTCTTCACTTGGATCAGAATTGAAAATATGGCTTGAGGAATTGGCCATTCACGGGCGCATCCAACAAATCACCCTGTAGATTCTCCAACATAAAAGTATTATCCCCCCCCTGACTCACGATTCTGAATGGACCAAACCATAATGGATCAAACTTAGCGTGCTTGCCCTTTTCTACTCTGCGAACATCCCATCTAAGAACCAGGTCTCCAACTTGAAAATTCCTATCTTTTGCATGCTGATCAAATACCTTCTTCATTTTCTCCTGGTATTCCATTAATCTCTGGTCTACCTGATTCCTTGTTTCTTCCAATTCTACCAGCTGATTAATTCTCCGAATCATCTCATCTGGTTCATCTTGGTTTTCCTGCAAAAACCGTGCCACTGGCAATGCCAATTGCGCAGGAAACACTGCAGCCCGCCCATACACCAGCAGACCTGCCTGTTGCTCTTTTGCTGGTTATCCTGTTGGCCCACAGAGCAAACTTCAATTGAGAGTCCCAGTTTTTCTGATTTTCAGCTATTGTTTTCTTGAGGGCCCTCACCAGGGTTTTATTAGATGATTCTGCTAAACCATTCCCCTGAGGATAATATGCTGTGGAATGAGTTAATACAATACTATATCTTTGGCAGAAATTTACAAATCTAGCAGACCTAAAAGCTTGAGCATTATCAGTTACAATCCTTGCAGGACAGCCAAACCTAGGTATGATGTTATCTTCTATAAAGTTCATGATTACAGCATCTGTAGCTCTTCTTGTAGGTATGGCCTCTACCCATTTCGTGAAATAGTCTGTGGCTGTCAGTATCCATTTATGTTGGCCACTTGATGGGGGGTGTATTTCTCCTATAAAATCTAATCCCCATTTCTGGAAGGGTTCATTTACATGAATGGGAATCAAGGGCAAAGATGCTAACCTCTGTCTTTCTGCAAACCTTTGGCACCTGTCTCATGCTCTGACCCAAGCAAAGGTATCTGAATACAATTTTGGCCAGTAAAAACCAGCCTTCAAGATTTTATTGATTGTAGCCCTCCAGTTGTAGTGTCCCCCACATATTCCATCATGGAATTCTGTCATTATATTCTGCACTTCATTTTCTGTGAGGCATAACAGCAATATACCCAGAGGGTCTCTCCAATAGAGATGTCCATTGGCAATGACATACTTCTGAGACCTCATCCTTACAGCTCTGTACTTTGCTTTGTCACAGCCTGGTGGACAGCTAAGTGTCAACAGATATTCAACTATTTGCTTATACCAAGGACTAGTCAGATATTTCACATGTACCTTTTGTGTGGCCATTTCTAGTCCATGTTGCTCCTCTTCTTTTTATGATTCTTCATTTTCCATTATGGATAAATTAATGCCCAGAGCCTGATGATTAGATTCAGATAACATCTTGGCAAGTCCCTGTCCCTTGATCAATTTAGTAGGCTTTATGTCTAAGTCATACTCCTGAATTTTTGCAATCCATCTTCCCTTCTGCCCTCACTGTCTCCCTGAACTAGAATATCTTTTACAGCTGTTGTAGGAACATAAGCAGTAATATGGGATTGAAAAATATAAACTCTAAAGGCTTTAAGGGACTTTACCAGGGCATATGCCTGCTTCTCCAGTATATTATATTTCAGTTCAGCATCATACAATACCTGACTGAAGAACGCTATGGGCTGTTCATATCCTTCTTCATTTTTCTGCAGTAATACTCTAGCGATTGTGTGAGGTAAAGCAAATGAAAATACCATAAATGGCTTACTGTAATCTGGTCCTGCTAGCACGGGAGCTTCAGCAAATGCTTGTTTAATTCTTGTAAATGCATCCCTAGACTCCTGGGACCACTTAACTTCACTGTCTTTTCTCAACATATTGGTTATGTGCCTAACTATCTCTGCATAGTTAGGAATGAATCTCCTTGAAAAAATTATTCGGCCCAAAAACACCTGTACTTCTTTCTTATTTCTTGGCAGAGAAATGCTATTTATTACTTCAACTCTGTTAGGATCAATTTTTACACCATCCTTAGTCACGATATGTCCTAAGAGTTTTCCTTCGTCTAATGCAAACAAAGATTTTTGGGGATTCAGAGAAAGGCCATACCTTCTGCATTTTTCGAAAGTTCTTCTCAAATGTACAATATGCTCATCATCATTTTTTGAGAATACCGTGATGTCATCAAGATATACCACCAGGAACTTGTCCTGCTCTCCAATAAAGGCTATGTCCATTGCCCTTTGAAAAGTAGCACCTGCATTAATCAGTCCAAATGGCATCCTTGCATACATAAAGGTTCCCCATGGCGTGGTGAACGCAGTCTTCTTCTGATCTTCTGGGAAAACAGCTACCTGATTGTAACCTGAAAATCCATCCATCATTGACATTATAGATGCTCCCACCACTTTCTGCAGGATGTGATCCATTTTAGGCAGTGGGTAATTATCTTTGAGAGATGCCCTATTCAAATTTCTGAAATCCACACACAGCCTGATTTCTCCATTCTTCTTTCTGACATGAACAAGATTCGCTATCCATTCTGAGTACCTCAAGGGCACAATTATTTTGGCCTTCAACAATTTTCTAATTTCTTTCTCAATTGAGGGAAGGAGCAGGGGGTTAATCTGCCTGAGCTTCTGTTTGTATGGCTTTGCATCTTCCTTGAGTGGAATCTTGTGTTGTATAACATTTACATCAAAAGTTTTTAGGTCCTCATAGGACCAGGCAAAAACATCTTTATAAGACTGAAATAATTTCAAATACTTTTCCTTATATTCCTCTGAGATTCTTTTAGATAATTTAACAATTTTGGGATTAGTAACCGTACCCAGATTCAAATCTCTCATTTGGTCTTCTTCTACTGCTTTGTTTGGCTGTATAGGGACATCATTCTTATTGAATAATCTTTCTAGGGGAACTAGGCCTCTAGGGATAACATTTCCTCTCAACTGCAGCACTCTGTTTCCTGCTATACTCTCTTCCCATTTACCTTCAGCAATGTTTTCAGCTTCTTCCTCCTCATCATCATCAATTGCCATGCCTGTGAATTCTCCCACTGTCTCCATGAATCTCTTCATCTGTTCGTCATCTTCAAAGACCTGCCAATGCTTTATATTATCTGGGATAGATGGTCTGTAACGTACCTCCACTTCATATCTTAACAATGGGTTCTGAGGAGGCCGGAACGCACTGGAAGCCACAGCAAGAGAGTCTGCTATCCTGTTATGTTCCTGGGGCATAAACTGTATATTAAATGCTAAGAATAAATTTTCTATCATGTCCCATACTTCGTTTCTATATGCTCTGAGCCGAGGATGTTTAGCTTGCCATTCATTCCTAATTTGCCTCACTATTAGCTCGGAGTCTCCCAATACTTTCAGACATTGGATCCCCATGTTTCTAGCTGTCTGTAGGCCCAATAACAATGCTTCATACTTAGCTATATTGTTTGTAGCTTCATACTCCAATTTGAAAGACAGAGGTACCCATTTTCCTGTGGGGGAGACTAACAATACCCCAACCCCACTACCTTCCTTGGAATTTGCTCCATCAAAATGCAAAGTCCATATTTCTGATTCCTGATCTTCCTTGGACTGCTCGGCTTGGATTTGACCAAAGAGAGGCTCGTGTGCACAATTTTGATTCTCTTCTAACACAAAACATGAGAAATCACCCTCTTTATTATAAACTGGAGAATTTTCTGAACAATCAGCAGTGGTCACCATTTTAACGAATCTGGTCTCCCTATAAATCCTCCTCTCCTGACCACCAAAGACTGGGACAGTAGCATATGTCAAATCCAATTTAATCGATCCCCCAATCTTCGTGCCCCAGGACCTTGACAACAGCATGCCAAAGCGAGCTGGGATATCAGCGACCACAATGTCCATGACCACACTTTACTGGGATTTGAGCTAAATTAACTACTAAATCTTTTATCATTCCCAAGCATTTAACCCTTTTAGAATCGAATGAATATAAATCTTTATATGGCCTTGTAATTTGCAGTCCTAGCTGCTCCATGACAGACAAAGGCATAAGATTATGGGAAGCCCCAGAATCTAGCATACAATTGTGAAGCAGCAGGTCATGAATGACTAGGGACACATAAAAGGGAGGAGTAGAAGGGTTTATCTCCTCAACGTGTGGGCCAAAGACTACCATGGGTCTTTCTTCTTGAAGATTTAGACTATCAGGTGCAATTGGAAGTTCAGGAAGAGGCATGAAAGAGGTAACCTGAGACTGATATACAGGCTGTTTTAACAATTCAGTCAGAGGAACAGGAATCTTAATTTTTTCAAGCTCTCTTTGCAAATTAAAAGCAGATGTG
Organism: Pinus albicaulis; assembly: GCA_034641835.2. NCBI lineage: Eukaryota > Viridiplantae > Streptophyta > Pinopsida > Pinales > Pinaceae > Pinus > Pinus albicaulis. The sequence continues at coordinate 251,009,511 of CM076580.1, read as the reverse complement.
GACTTTTCTATCATTACTTCTTTTGACTCCTTATTCTCAACTGAGGACTTGACTTCTTTTGACACTGGCTCAGCATTAGAAGGACTAGCTATTTTAGAGGAAGAAGGAGACTGATCAGTTGACTGCAAGGGGATATTCATGAGATTCTTACCTTTTTCCATGCATTTCTTTGCTGCCAATTCCTTTTCAGCAGATGCTTCTTTCTGAGGAGGATCTTCTTCTTGCTCCTGAGTTCGGGTCCTCTTCCTCGAGGATCTGAGATCATATTTGACATTGAATTGGGCTTCCATGAAATCAGCAAATTGCTTGCAATAATGGTCAATGTCTGCTTCTTCATCTTCTTCTTGCAGGGGACAGCCCATGTCATCATTGTTTGAAAAAGCCAGATTGGAATCTTCTAATCCATAGGCTGCCTCTCCAGTGGAGTCATCTGCTGGTCCTTCTAGGTACAAGGGGTGAGGTACCTGATCTTGCTGCTCCCTTGTCTCTCTTGGAAATATTTGGAGAGGTGGCCTCGTATACTGGGGATTGTACCCTCTGTTCGGAGCATTGTAATAGTTCTTGGGAGCTGCGTTTTTAGCTTCTAGTTCCATTTTGACCATCTTCTTTATCATTTTACCTATTTCATCCATTTTATCTGAATCTTTATCCTGGTTAGAGGTAGAAACCTCTTCTTTACCTTTCCTCCTGGCATCTGGCTCAATTCTCCCTTTTAACTTTCCTGTGGAGGCAAAGTTCGCTTCTAGTTCCAGAGCATCTGATTGTGCATCATCTAGTGTGGCAGGTTTCCTTTCTCTCAAGGAGAATCCGAAGTCAAAATAGAAAGCTGCTATGAATATTATCTTGGCAGCAGCTTCATTTGGCTTCATTTCCGGAAGCAGGCTTAGATATAACTTGTTGAACCTTTTGATAAATTCTGATACTCCTTCATTCTGTTTCTTCTTCATAGTATAAAATTCAGTGAGACACTGACCGTGATCTTTCTTTTCTCCCCATTTTCTGAGAAAAGCATTCTCCATTTGATCCCAGGTGGTTATTGAGCGATTTCCCAGTGTCTTAAACCATTTTCTGGCTTCTCCTTCCAAAGACTGCACAAATAACCTCAAAACTACATCCAGGTGTTCAACATTCAAATTTTCTGCAAAAGCACAGAAGGTCTCGAGATGTTTCTGAGCATCGATATCATTTTCACCACTGAATCTTGGCAGAATCTTCAGATAATCCTGTGGCATATCATTCAACACTTGGGGTAAAGCCAGAGGAGCATATTTGTTCAGGAGAAACGCAGGGAAATTGGCCATTGGGGGCGGCGGAGGTTACACAACAGTCTGAGAAACAAATGAAGGGAGAGGGGTAGGGGGAAGTAGTGTGTGAATAACAATGGGAATATATTGCACCGAGGTCTGAGGTGTGGATGGGAATAATTCTCGGTTAACAGGAGCTACCTCAGTGACCTCTTTAATCTCTTCAGCCTCGAAAGCAGGATAAGATTCTTCTCCAATTGAGGCACTTCCCCTACGTGGGGTTTCTAAACAAAACTCGGGATTTTCTGTTCTAACTTCTAGAGAAGAAGAGGGCGGATAATCTTCAACAGAACACTCGGAATTTTCAACACGGGCTGACTTCCTCTCCTTCCAAACTCTTTTATGAATAATTTTCTCTGGGTCAGACACGTAGGGTGTTTTCAGTTGAGCTGTATCTGACCTCAAATGCGGCCTACGAGGAGCCAGGACTACCAATAAGATTTATCAAATAAAGACCAGTGGAGTCGCCAAGGTGATAAATCTGCAACTCTTCACCTCTCTGTGCTCACCTGATTAGAGAGTGAAATAATTTGTCGAAAACCCAGGGAAACTGATATTCTTGAATTCGCTTCCCCGGCAACGGCGCCAGAAAGATGTTGTGGATGATTTAGTCACCCTCCTAGAGACAGCCTAGAGTTGCCATAGACCAGTGCCTAGGACATCTTAATATAGCAAGGAGTCCTTTATATTTTGGGTTGTCAGTCCAAGGGACTCACCTACTATCTCTTGTTCTAAACAAGGAAATTGAATTAGATTTAATTGGTCCAAATTCTTTCTCATAGGCTGATAAAAGGATAGGAGTAGAGTAAAGGCATCATGTAAAACTTCAGCATGAAAGTATCAGACAGTTAAGAGACCGCTTTACTGTAAAGAGGGCCGGTTCATGTAATATACCACAGAAATCAAATATCAAGAAGTGTAGGCATTGAGGGAACATAAGAAGATATTACTGGCAGAAGGGCGCATCAATTTACGAATCCTTAAGCCACTAATATAGAAGAAATTATGAAAAGAGTGAACATGGAACAGCATATCACTTCTAGGCCTATTTAAAGCGCTTGACTAATTCCAGAAAGGGCACCACTTAAGATGAATCCTTACTGCAAACTAGTGAGCCACTCGCATTCTAGAACATGATACAAGAAGAAAGTTTGCATGAAAAGGGATGATATATTAACACATGAGAAAATTTACATACTGTAATATACCAAAGACCAGAATCCTCAATACAGTCATAACCCCTCCTCACTGAGACCCTACGGGCTCTGAAACTTCATACAGAAATATCACAAGATGAATACAGTAGTCTTCTCGCTGCTCAGCTTTCTTACAGAAATCTGGAACCCTAACAATGTCTTCTTCTTTGGTATTTATAGAGAAGACTGAAACTTCTAGAGGAGGGGGGAGGGAAAAGGAGCAATTAATGACTCCATTTCAATCCAATGGCGGAAAACACTCGCGCCTTTTTATGAATGACAAGTTATAAATAAATACCTAACTACCTGTATACAGAAATTAATGCTGGGAGGTAAAAATCTTCTTATGTACAAGACAGAAATAATAAAATATATACATCGGGGTGCTTCTGGCTAAAGGCAAATCTGCTACCATGAGAGTTCTGAGAAAATCTTCCATTCAGTATTGTACGCCTGGCCTTTGATTTTGAATTAGAATCCCGGACCTTAAATGCGAGGTGAACTTCTCTGGAGGGTTCCGAGAATTTACATCTGTATTTTCTTTAATGGCAGTCATTTCATGCATCTACTCTCAGTCTCTTCCATTAAATTTCGCCTGCAGGAAATCACCTTCTGGTATATTCTGGATTCTCTGGAATGGAGGCGATGGATTTAGACGCCTCTTCTACCATTTAGAACCTGCAAAACCCCGAAACTGTTAGAAAAACTGACTCAGACGAAGGCAGAGGTGACGGAAGTGTGAATGGAGGAGATGATGGGGACACAGATTAAAAACGGTGACACACAGGGCGTTGGGAGCGAACAATGGAGGTTTTCGCAAAAAGAACGAAATGTCACACAGTGGGGTCGGGAGGAAAAACTAGCGACAAATGTGAATAAAACACATAAATATATATATATATATATATATATATATATATATATATATATATATATATATATATATATATATATATATATATTGGCACGGAGGGATGTACGGGGGAAGACACATAGGCGAACAGGGGGCAAATGGGAGGCGACGTGGCGGGTGAATTAATGGGCGGAGGCGTGTAAACAGTGACACGGTGGCGGGTCGTGGGAGCTGATGGCGGGTACGTATCAATGGGCGGCGATTTTGTCGCATCTCCAACGTTGGATGGGGGTTCGGAGATCGCACGGCTTTGTGAATCCCGTTGCCCGGCCCATCGCTGAAGGATCGCCAGGGAGCGGGAGTGCCTCTCGCCGTACTGCGAACACGTGGCACATCCCGTGTGGAATCGGCGATGTTCGATCCGAAACACGCCGGCTCCTGCGTGAGGGGTGCGAAAACATCCGGTTTTGTTGCTGTGCGGGAGCCATGTGCTTGGGTCCTCACTCTTGACGATTCTACCGCGCCCAGATTGATTTAGTGGAATCGGACGGCTGCGATGGCGCCACAGTGGCTCATAGCACAAGCCTTTCGCTTTGAGGCCGGTGGTCGGGAGCTCGGAATCGCATGAAAATTAAGGCGGGGAGGGCTAGGATCTAAGGGGCTTCGATCCGATATATGTGGGTTTATGGACTGAGTCCTTTGCTCGAGCAGGGAGCCTCTTTAGAGCGGCGGGCGTTTTTGTTTTAGCCATAAAATATAATGGAAAAGTCAGTTTGAAAAGGGACCGACGGCCAAATGCGAATGGAGAAAAATGTACAACGAGATCTAATCCAACGACCCTAATTCAATATCGCGCCCAAACTCCTATTTTCACCTAGTTAGCTGATTTCACGCTAGGATTTTCCTCCCTTTTTCATTGCATTCATTTTCTTCCTCACTTGCTCCTCCACCCCCATGAACTCTCCAAAGTAGTCTTAAACAAATTCCACGGGATTTTATAATGAGTTTGTTGTGTTTTACGGGATTCAACGGTGTTTGCTCTCGTGTATTTCCGTGATCCACGAATAGGTGACCGATTCAGATCCCGAATGACAAATTTCTGTGACTTAAACCAAAGAAGAAAGGATCGCAGGTGCGAGACCCAAGTTTGAACATACGGATCACGATCTAAGGTTTAATAAAAACCATCAATAGCAGAAAGACACCTGTATAAACAAACAACGAAAAGTGTATCGATAATGAAGAAATCGGGAGGTTAAGAGTGATTAAAGCCGAAGCCCCGAAGATCGAGCTTTAATCCACAGTTTAAAGAATTAAAGACAGGTGTTAAAGAACAAAGACCTAAAAGAAATATCAAGGCCTAATTAAGCCTAAAAAACAAGAGGTAAAGGAAGGCAGTTAAAGTGTTTTATGGTTAAACGGAGAGAAAAAATATCAGTAAGGAGAAGCCTCCACCGCCACATCGGAGGCCAAAAGCTCTCCTCTTTCGGCCTGCCAAAGTGCCACCTACGGTATCAATAAATCAAAAGAAGGCATAGTTATTGCCTTAGTTAGTGATATTTTTCTTAAAGCAGCCGAGTTATTGCAAACTTGCTTAAAGAGTTTTAAGTCAACAAAAATTGCCTACGTGACTAAAAATACTTAATGAAAACTAATTAATACGGAGAAATATCGAGAGAACTTCTCCATTGGGCCCCTGCAGGCGAGAAGGATTAACTTGTATTAATTTAACCTAGAGATCTTTTCTTTCATTCCACCTCCTCTTTCTTTCTACAAATATCTTTAGAATGATGAGAGATTGTTGGTTGTTGGTGTATTGATGTAATACTTGCAGTATCAAATCATTGTTGAATGTAAATAAGTTCCAAAAACTGCGAGCTCTATTAATTTATTGAAGAAGATAGGGCTAAGAATAGATGTCAGTAGCTATGATGAAACATTGGACTTGAAGTATGTAACTAGGATTGACATCAATATACAAGTTGATTCTTGGGATCCTGGGTCTATATCATTGGTGAAGTACCTCTTCTCGTATTTGTTTTCCTTTCATGTATGCCATTTTGTTCACTTTTCTCACGATAAAGAACAACAAAATATAGAGCTAGGATTTACTGTCAAAAGTACCCTACTCTCACTTATAAGCTTTATCTATATGTTTTCTACTAATTTTTTATATTTAGGAATGACTTAAATTAAGTGTAAAACATTATCAAGGAATGTTTGTTAGTATTCTCGTCTTGATGTGCAAAACTTGAAAGGAAGTTCTTGAATGATATTTTTCGGTACATGCTAAGTAGAGTTAAGCTAGAAAGTTTTATGGTTTACCACAGTCTTCTAGTCCTTTCTCCAAAGGTTGTTTGAAATTTTCCCTAAGATTATGCTAAAGTAGATCGTGATTGTAATACATCGACCTAATCTTAGCTTGCACTTTGTTTTCTTATCTCATTTTCATCCCTTTGAAAGTAGTCTGCAGTGAGATTACTAGATTGTTTTCTAATAAGTTAGCTTTAATATAAAGCTTGTCCAAAAGAATTTTATGGTTAGCCCCTGTCTTTGGTTGGTTTCAAACGTTGCTTTGTAAAGGCTTTTCTTGTGGAAAGTTGATAAATCCTTGTTGATATTATTGATTTTTTCCACTTTCTCAACACTTTTAATGTCCCAGATCATCATTTAATCTAAAAAGTATCTTTTGATATATATGACTCGCTTGGACCACTCTTGAAATTGTTTGTACAAATAAACCCTTTTATGACTCCATAGCCCAATGGATTAAGGCTGCTTCACACTAATCCTATACTGCTGGCAGCTTCTCAATATACTTGCATCCTCACCCTTTGAAAATCTTTCATTTTGTGATATTCCCATCCAATTAAAGATCATGCCACCAACCAAAACAAACAAAAAAGCCCTTGTTCTCAATAACTAGCCTAATATCATACCAAAAGCCTTAAAGATAAATCCATCTTTGCACTTATAGAGAGATCCCTCTGCGAATTCAGAGGCTAGATCCTAGAATCCACGAGTGGTTCGATGTTGTCTTTGTAGCTTCATCTTTGCCAATACGCTACTAAAATTACGAGCCTAACACCACTCCTTTCGAGTTACTAAAAATAGATCCCTAAATTTTGGGGATGCTTTTATTTTTTGTTTTAGCTTCTCTTATTTTTTCCAGGAAAAACCTTTCCATGTACTTCACCATGAAGGATTGTGTAATTATGGAACTAGGAAACTTTCAGCTCGGTGCACTACGTAGTTTGCGAGCTCTCGGTGAGCGAGATTATAAAATTTTTTAGGGCTCGGTGTTGGGCTTCTTTTCATAGTTTGACACATTTTTCAAGATAAAGACTAACATTATCAGTCATGACTCATAATTCCAATCATCAAGGCTACTTTCCCTCATGGATTGCACAATTTTTTGAGGCAAGACGGAGAACTATCATGCAAGACTTAGACGGGAGGTTAGCTAGCTGACTTAGAAAGATAGCTAAAGTGAAAATCAAGTGAACACTAAAAAAAACTAAAATATAAACATACAAAGCAAAAGAATGCATTCATGATAGTAGTGTGATATAATATCATGTGAATAACACTTGGACACACACTTGTAGAACTCCAACTCTATGAATAAATATTGTCTCATGCAAAACCGATCTCACCCTTTCGGAAGTATCTTTCAATTCATTGATCATCTCAATTTCCTCACTTAGTCTAAGTTAAAGACATGGCCCCATCCATCCTCTTCATTGATGGCACACTAACCAAGCCAAGTCAAATTGAGTTGTTACGATTGGGGATGAGGAGTTATATAAGTGCACAAGTAAAATAAATTGTCAAACTCTTATTTTCATCTATTGTGTTGCTCCGCTACCAGTGAGCACTGGACGGTAACCCGATGGGGTCACTTGGGAACACAAACATGTTGTGTTGCCAACAAGCCCAGACAATACCCTCATGGAGTTTCTTGCTTCACCTCTACTTGCATAGGAAGACTTTCTCTTCTTTCACCTTTATTTATTTTTTCTTTTTATATTTTTGTTTTTCAAAGCTAGCGCATAGGCACTTATTTATTTCATGGGCGGAAGAGGGATCCCGACTTATTGAGAGAAGAATAGGTTGTTTGCTTAAAATAAGTATGTTTATGTACACCTCCGGCATACTTGTTAAGGTTTTCCTCCCATCCTTACTCTACTCGACTAGGTTGACAAGGATTAACATAAAGGATAAAACCTATTAGAGTAGGCGGTACTAGTTAAAATCCAAAGATCATTATTTTCATTGTGATTTTATTCGAGAAAGGAACACATTTTACATGCAGTATCATCAACTTAAAATAATGCAAGTTTTATGCAAAAAAGAGGGGAAAAAACAACAAACGAATCATTAATAGTAGAACAACTTCCTCTTATATTTTTAGCATGCACCGCGGAAGCTAAACACGCCTCATGCGGAAACTAACCTATCATTTGAAAAATAGAGAAAATAAAATGTAACAACCCCTAGTGAAAATTCCATGTAATAAAAGTTAATAAAGGAAAAATAATAACCATGGTCATGGGACACGTATTCCAAGTTGAATGGTGTGAAAAAACATCCTAATGTGGGTGTTCATATGGTTTATTATGGCTATGGGAATTGGCAAAGGCAATGGCTAAGGATTTGGAAAGGCAAAGTGGCATTAATTAGCATTTTATTTATGAAAATAATGGAAAATAGGAGAAAAGGAAGGTGAAAGATCACAGGTTGGATGTGAGGAGGAAAATGAAGGAAAATAATGGAAAAATGAAGAAATTAGAGGCCCCATTAATAAAAAGTCTTATGAGGATTAGTTCATAGACCTTTGTGAGTTCATTTTTGGAGCTCTCATTTTATTCTCTCTCTCTCATACTCTTGGACACTTAGAGTTTCTTGGAGCACTCTTGGAGAGTGTGGAATACTTGGATTTTTGGAGAAAGAAGGCAAAGGAAGAGTAAGAAAGCACATGAGGATATCGAGATCAACATCTACAATGAGTTTTTCTTGTAGTTACTGAGTTGCATGTATGTTTTCCTAACTAGTTTTGGCATGCATGGCATGTGCATTTGGTTTCTTGGTCATGATCTGTCATTAGCATGGAGGATTTCCTGGATTGACAATGGATTTGCCTAACCTTGCCATTTCCTGGATAGGCATGGTGTTGTGGGTTCATTTCATTGTTTTTTTTCTGGTTGGCTATCATGTGTCTTTGGTTGTGGGTTTAATTATTAGTTTCTGGAAGACTTGGTTGGACAAACGCTCTGGAAGTTGTGTAACAACTTGGGTTGAGTTACTAGTCCTGGAAGCCTTGATTGGACAAACGCTCTTGAAGCCCTTGGTGGGTTGAGTTACTAGTCCTAGAAGCCCTTGTTGGAACAAACACTATGGAGCCCTAGATAGCTTGTGTAGAGACCAATCTAGTGATCGTTAGTGATGCCCAATCATGAGGTGGAATCACTCATTGAGGGTTGAGGTGGTTTGGCCTTTGGAAGCCCTGGTTCGGTTTTGTTTGATGAGTTTTATGAGATACGACATTCATGCTTGGAATATGGCATGGGGGCGACTAAATGAAGAGATATTGGCTCAACCATGTCTATGGTCAGGTGGAACGTGGAAGTCCCAGACTTGGTTGCATTTTTCTTATGGAAATAATAACTCTTTTCCTCTTGTATTGATGGGTAAAGATGCTTGAGGTTATGTGGCTTAAATGGTTGTTGTAATCTTGTCATTTATGTTGTTTATATGTTGGTTATGAATGTTTTCTATGTCAGTAATGATGTATGTATCTCATCATGTTTTGATTTGTAAATGAATGAACAGTGTATCTATGACTAAATAGGTGATAATGCAGTTAATGTGATGAGGTAACAATGCTTCTTAGTGAGTCTCAGATAAGTATGATACCCCTATGCTCAGATATGTTTTTTAAACCCGTAGATTACATATTTGTGACATGTTTGGCAAAACACTTATCATGGCTAGTAGAGGTCCAATCAAGTCCTTGTTCAAGTGTTTGAATTTACATCATTATTGCATTTTTATCTTTCAGTTTTGAAAGTTTCATGGAGTTTTGGGCAGTGACCTGAGCTCTGAGACTAAAAAAGTGGTACAAAAATCGGGGTCGCGGCCTTAGAACTACTAGGAAAAGTCCCCAGTCGCAGGAGTACTCATGTTGTGTGTGCGATTGGAGGTTTCCAGTCACACTCTTGCCTGTGTCAAGGGAGTGACTGGGGAATGATGCATGAAAAGGTCAAGTTGGATAAGGGGCTAGCCTCCTGGAAGGTTGGGATGGCTCCTGGGTGTCATGTAGCATGTGAAGAAGGTCTGTGTTGTTGTGTGGTGTCGGTTCCACTCCCTTAAGGTGACTTAGGAGGTTGAATAAGATCATAGTAACTCTTCATCACATGTTTACCTTGTTTGGCCAGTTACTTGGGTAGATGTGGGAGGAGGGCATTAAAAAGTGGTATCAGAGCATGGTTCACCCCTCGGACTGTATGTGCGATGTGTTGGTCGTGCATTCATGTCGGTGTGTATGTGTTCCTTATACTTGTGGTCTATGTGATTGTTGCATTCACATTATGTTAGTCATGGTTATAGTGATGTCGCCATGTGAACGTTGATGGTGTTGTTGTGAAATGTGTTTTCTTGAGTGTGTGATTCGTTATGTGTTGTTTATACATGTCAATTGCTTGCGTATTATCAGTGTATATTGGTATGGTTGTTTTCATGCGTCAGGTGATGGTATGTGGTTGATATGGTCAAGAATTGATGACTGGACTCTAGCTAGAATGACGTTTATGTGTTGATATACCTATGTGTTATATGTCTATATGTTGTTATGATTATGTCTATACATGTATTATTTTGATTAGTTGATCTTGCAGATGAGACATCATCCCTGAATTATGATAAGGTACATTGTTTTATTGTGATTTGGTTTAGCTGACATAAGATGCCTTACAGGAAAGAGATCAAAGATGACTAGCAATATGGTAGACTATAGAGATTATCCCCATGAATCAGATGAGCAACGTGGTGTTGGGCACTCTTCTAACTTAGAAAACACCTTGAGAAGTTTGAAGGAATAAATAGAGAGTTGTAAAGAAGATAATGATAGAATCATACAGGCACAGGAGAAACAAGCAGAGGTTAATGTAGTAATACTTCAAAGTTTGTCAAAGTTGCAACAATAAGGACCACTCTGGATAAGCTATGGAAAAGAGGATGGTACTAATGGGGCATATGGTAGTAGGTCTCATGGTGGTCACAGGTCAGATAGAGATGACATGATTAGAGATGGAAGGTTCTTGGACACTTCGGATAGGAGAGGTGACAAACACATGTACTATTCTAGTTATGTTTATGATAGGCATTATGATCGTCATCATTATCATCCTTACAGGAGGAGTGACAGGGGATATTTTTTGGATGAGTTTAAGAAAGAAAAGCTACCTACATTTGATGGGGAAATGAAGAAATCACATGATGCAGAAGCATGGTTGATTGGTATGAGGAAGTTCTTCAGGTTGTATGATTATTCAGAAAACATGAATGCCAAAATAGCTATGTTCAACCTCAAAGGTAAAGAATATATTTGGTGGGAATATGTGAAGAATGTCAGGGATATATATGAGGAGGAATTGACTTGGAGTGAATTCGAGAGACTATTCTGAAAGAAGTATCTATCAAAGAGATACTATGATGATAGGGAAAATTGATTTTATGAGCTGAAGATAGGATCTATGAACGATGAGTACACTAGAAGATTTATGGAGTTGTTGAGGCATGTGCCTTACCTCAAGGAGGAGAAGGTCAAGATTCAAAGATTCATCAGTGGGTTGTCGATGGCATCCAAAGACAAGATTGAGTTTGATGAGCTTAGATCATTGGAGGAGGCCATTAGGAAGCTAAAGCATTATTATGAGCAATTAAAGCGCAGATCTGAGACTCAGTCAGACTGGAAAGGGAATGAAAATAACAAAGGAAAATGGGACAATAAGCGAGCAAGACCTCAGGGTACATGTAATAAAGAGAATGCAATGCCATCTAAGAAGTTCAATGCATCTAATAGAGGGCAGGGAATTCAATCTGAGGAGTAGAATACAAATGAAGGTTGGAAGCCTTTATAGTGTTGGACTTGTGGAGGAGAGCATCGCAGGAGGGATTTTCCACAACATCAAGTTGGTAGACCACAGATCTATAATGCTCAGGAGGCATAGACAGTGGGGGATATTAGACAAAGTATTCCTAGGATCTCTGCAGCATTGGATAACATGCAGGCATATCACCAGGCATTTATTATCGAGATGGACGGTAAGCTTTGTGGTCAAGTTGTTTCTAATTTGGTTGACCCTGGATCTAATTATAGCTATGTTAATCCTAACTTGGTGGATAAGTCTAGTTTGAATAAATAAGTGCATGTAAAGTCTTGGTTAGTGTAGTTCACTACAGGTACAAAGAAGAGAGTTCATCATTGGGTAAGAGGTTATGCATTTGACTTGAATGGTATGCCTACCTCAGCACATCTGAATGTATTTCTGTTGGGATCGTATAGCATGCTTTTGGGTATGGACTGGTTGTATCTTCATAGGACCAAGGTGGATTGTTATTACAAGGCTATTGAGTGCTTGGCTTACATTAGGGAACAAAGAGTCTTGCAGGGTAAGAAGAAAGCAACACCATTTAGGATGGTGACAACTATGTAGGCCAAGTGTAGTCGCAGGAAAGGGTGTTTATTATTTGCAGTGCACATTTCAAGTGACAAAGGTAAGGAACTTTAGGATGCGAATGTGTTAATAAGGTACCCAATTCTACAACAATTTGAAGATATATTTCCCGCAGAGATTTCAGAGTTGCCACCTCACAGGGAAGTAGAATTTTCTATTGAGTTGGTGCCAAGGGCAGTACCAACATCTCAGGCACCTTACAAGATGAGCATAATAGAGTTGGTAGAGTTGAATTTGCATTTGAAGGAAATGTTGGACAAGGGATACATTAGGCCAAGTGTATCACCATGGGGCGCACCAATATTGTTTGTGAAGAAGAAAGATGGTACCCTCAGGTTATGCATTGATTACAGACAATTAAACAAGGTGACTATCAAGAATAGGTATTTGTTGTCTAGGATTGATGATTTGCTCGATCAGTTAAAGGGAGTAGGAATTTTCTCAAAGATTGATCTGAGATCGGGATATCATCACATACACATTAAAGAAGATGACATTCACAAGACAAACTTCTGGACTAGGTATGGACATTATGAGTTTGTTGTAGTTCCATTTGATTTGATTAATGCTCCAACTACCTTTATGTGCTTGATGAATAGTGTGTTGCGTCCTTATCTGGACAAGTTTGTTATTGTATTCATTGATGATATATTGGTATATTCTAAAAAGGAAGAAGAGAATTTCAAACACTTAGCAACAATATTAAGGTTGTTGAGAGAGAATCAGTTGTATGCTAAGCTCAAAAAGTGGAGTTTCTTTTAGACAGAGGTACATTACTTGGGTTATGTGGTTTCCATTAAGGAATGCATAGCAGTAGATCCGGAAAACGTAAGAGCTACCATGGAGTGGGAAGCTCCTAAGAATGTGGATGAGGTAAGGTCCTTCATGGGGTTAGCAGGTTATTACGAGAGTTTCATCAAGAACTTGTCACATATTGCTTATCCTATCACACCATTGCAAAGGAAAGGTAAGAAGTTCAAATGGATAGAAGAATGTGCAGCCAATTTTGAGCAGTTAATGCAGTTGTTGACACATGCTCCAATGTTAAAGATCATCGATCCAGACAAAAAGTTTGTGGTATGTACAGATGCTTTCAAGAGAGGTCTTGGTGGAGTACTTATGCAAGAAGGACAAGTGGTATGTTAAGAGTCTCAAAAAATAAATGAGCATAAGCAGAACTATCTGACACATGATCTAGAGTTGGCAATGATCATTCATGCATTGAAGATGTGTAGGAACTATCTTTTGGGTAGACGATTTGTATTGATGAGTGATCACAGTGGATTGCGGTATCTATTTGACCAACCGAATCTGAACACCAGACAAGCTAGATGGTTGGCCACGATCAGTGAGTTTGAATTTGATATCAGGTATATTAAAGGTAAAGAGAACATAGTTGCAGATGCTCTTAGCAGGCAGATACAAGTGAATCATATAACAACTATGAGTTGCTATGTGACAGATCTACAAGATAAGATTTTTCAAGCAGGCCAGTAGAATGTCAAGGATATAGAGCTTAGACACATATTGAAGCAGAGTACAGGTATAGGTAGTGGTACAAGTACAAGTACAATGAGTGGTACAATAATAGGTACAGATGCAGGTACATGTACATGTAGTGGTACAGGTACATGAGAATAGTATGTGGATTATCGTCTCACAACATATGGCTTGATCAGGTTTAGATACATGATATATGTTCTAGACAACAATGAACTCAATAAGGTGATCTTAAGGGAGTTTCAAGTGAAACTGTATTCAGGTCACCCAGGATATCAGAAGGTGATGAAAATAATGAAGAAGTTTTACTATTGGCGAAATTTGAAGAGAGACGTAGCAAAGTTTGTGTCAAGGTGCTTGGATTGCCAATAGGTAAAAGCAGAGTGTAAGCATCCAAGTGGAATACTACATCCGATTCCAATTCCATAGTGGAAATTGGAGGTCATTTCCATGGAATTTATCACAAGTTTACCGAGGACATCTAGATAACATGATTCCATCATGGTTGTGGTGGACATGTTGATGAAGGTAGCACACTTCATTCTAGTGAAGTCTACATACTCGACAAATGATGCAACACAGGTATTTATCAGGGATGTGGTCATATTGCATGGTGTTCTGCAAAATATTGTATCAGATAGGGATGTGAAGTTCCCTTCCAAGTTTTGGAAGGAGTTGTTTACAAGTTTGGGCACAGAGTTGGCTTTCATTAAAACTTATCATCCGCAGAAAGATGGATAGACAGAGAGGGTCAACAGGCTATTAGAGGACATGTTGAGGATGTATGTGATACATCAATAACGAAAGTGGGAAGATTATCTTCCACTGGTAGAGTTCGCTTACAAGAATGGGTATCATGAATCTGTGAGGATGAGTATGTTTGAGGCATTGTATGGGTTTAAGGTAACACTTGAGACGCCTGATGATCCAAATTTAATAATAGTGTTGATTATATTCATTACGCTGGAAGAAACAAAGAGAAATGCAAAATTCAAGAAGAATATAAGGGAAGACGTGATGGAAAGGAAGAGTTATGTTGATCAGACAGTTGTTTAAGGAGTTTTAGGTTCGGGACAGGTATTTGCGCATTAAGCCAAAGAAGACATTCTCAAGTGATTGGATCATGTGTTAAGATGGCACCTTGGTTTTGTGGACCTTTCAAGATTCTTGAAAGGATTGGCCCAATAGCCTATTGACTTGCACTGCCTCCAAAAATAAAATTCCATGATGTTTTCCACGTGTCATTTCTTAAAAAATATGCTAAAGATGTTGATCATGTGATTGAATGGTTTGTATTGTAGGTGGAGACAGAAGGAGAATTCAATCCCGAACCTTAGTGCATTTTGCAGAGAAATAATATCATGCTCCGGAACCAAGGAATCGAGTAGGTTAAAGTGTAGTGGAAGCCTTTTGGGCCTGATGAAGCTACATGGGAGATGGCAGATCAGATGTGGGCTATGTATCCTTCCTTATTTGCTAGTTGAGCGAATGTTTTAACATGTGTTTTGGTATATGCTGGTATGATGTTTTGGTATATGTACATATGTATATGGATGTAAATACCACCATCAGATATGTTATAAAGCTCCAATAAGCAGTATGGGTGTAATGTCATTACAATGTTATAGTGTTGTTTTGTTATCATGTTGCTTTGCTTCTAAGCAGGTTGATCATTGTGAATACTGCAACGAGCTAAGTTATAGATCTCCATGGGAAGTATATTTTGCTGACAACATTCTTACTGGTTGTAGGTGTCGTTGAACACCGAGGACGGTGTTCCCTCGAGGGGAAGGGTTCTGTAACAACCCTAGTGAAAATTCCATGTAATACAAGTTAATAAAGGAAAAATAATAACCATGGTCATGGGACATGTATTCCAAGTTGAATGTTGGGAAAAACGTCGTAGTGTGGGTGTTAATATGGTTTATTATGCCTATGGGAATTGACAAAGGCAATGGCTAAGGCTTTGGAAAGGCAAAGTCACATTAATTGACATTTTATTCATGAAAATAATGGAAAATAGGAGAAAAGGAAGGTGAAAGGTCACAAGTTGGATGTGAGGAGGAAATGAAGGAAAATAATGGAAAATTGAAGAAATTTGAGTCCACATTAATAAAAAGGCTTATGAGGATCAGTTCATAGAATTTTTTCAGTTCAGTTTTGGAGCTCTCATTCTATTCTCTCTCTCTCTCTCTCTCTCTCTCTCTCTCATACTCTTGGACACTTGGAGTTTCTTGGATCACTCTTGGAGAGTGTGGCATACTTGGAGTTTTAGAGAAAGAAAGCACAAGAGGACATCGAGATAAACAACTACAATGGGTTTTGCTTGCAGGTACAGAGTTGCATATATGTTTTTCTCACTAGTTTTTGGCATGCATGACATATGCATCTGGTTTCTTGGTCATGATTTGTCATTGTCATGCAGGGTTTCCTGGATTGATAGTGGATTTTCCTAGCCTTTCCATTTCCTGGATAGGCATGGTGTTGTGGGTTCATTTCATTGTTTATTTTCCTGGTTGGTTATCATGTGCCATTGGTTGTGGGCTGGTTTATTAGTTCTTGGAAGCCTTGGTTGGAAAAACTCTTTGGAAGACCTATAACAGCTTGGGTTGAGTTACTAGTCCCAGAAGCCTTGGTTGGAAAAACACTTTGGAAGCCCTTGGTGGTTTGAGTTACTAGTCTTGGAAGCCTTAGCTGGACAAACACTCTAGAAGCATGATAGAAGCTACGGGTTGAGTTACTAGTCCTGGAAGCCCTAGTTTGAACAAACGCTCTAGAACCCTAGACAACTTAGGTAGAGACCAATCTGGTGATGGTTAGTGATGTTCGATCGTGAGGTGGAATCACTAGTTGAGGGTTGAGGTGGTTTGGCCTCTAGAAGCCTTGGTTTGGTTTTGATTGATGATTTTTATGAGACCCCAGATTCATGTTTGGAATATGGCACGGGGGTGACTGATTGAATAGAGATTTGGCTCAGCCATGTCTATGATTGGGTGGAACGTGGAAGTCCCATACTTGGTTGCATTTTTCTTATGGAAATAAGAGCTTTTTCCTCTTGTATTGATGGGAAAATATACTTGAGATTATGTGGCTCAAATGATTGTTTGTTGCTTGTCATGTTCGTTGCTTATATGTTGGTTATGAATGTGTTCTATGTCAGTAATGATGTATGGCTCTCATCATGTTTTGATTTGTAAATGAATGAAAAATGTATCTATGACCAAATAGATAATAATACAGTTCATGTGATGAGGTAACAATGCTTCTTAGTGATTCTGAGATAATTATGGGACCCCTATGCTCAGATATGTTGTTTAAACATGTAGATTACATATTTGTGACACGTGTGACGAAACACATGCCATGGCTAGTATGGGTCTAGTCAAGTCCTTATTTAAGTGTTTGCATTTACATCATTATTCCGCAGTTATCTTTCAATTCTGAAAGTGTCATGGAGTTCAAGGCAATGACCTGAGGTCTGGGCCTAAAAAAGTGGCACAAAAATTACGGTTGTAGACTCAAAACTATTGGGAAAAGTCCCCAGTTGCATGCATACCCATGTTATGCGTGTGACTGGAGGTTTCCAATCGCACTCTTTCTTATGTCAAGGGAGAGACTAGGGGACCGATGCATGAAAAGGCTAGGTTGGATCAGGGGCTAGCCTTTTGGAAGGTTGGGATGGCTCCTAGGTGTCTTGTAGCATGTGCAGAAGGTTTGTGTTGTTGTGTGGTGCCGGTTCCACTTCCTTAAGGTGACCTAGGAGGTTGAATCTGATCGTAGTAACTCTTCGTCACAATTTTACCCCAACTAGTTGGTTACTTGGGCAGATGTGGGAGGAGGGCGTTACATCATCTCTCTAACCAACCTACGATACAAACAAGGAATGAATAATTTTTTTGGGGAGGTGATATAAAAATCTTTGCTACAAAGCATACTTTTTGTAGTGCTTTATTTTAATTATACCTTTTGTCTCCCATATATATGATGAAGACTTCATTTAATAGACCACCTCAACTTGTGCATTTGTTATATCATAAAAGGAGGTTTCTCCCTAAGAAAAGATTTACTTGTCATTCTATTTTTATGTTATTTTTATATTTGGTGCATAACGAAATAGAACTAATGTTGAATAGTTTCCAGACTATAGATTAACACAAAGAATTCACATGCATATAATAGCGAATTTGAGGCAAAAAATTTGGAACTCATTTATAGGAAAAATTGTTTTCATTATGAAATCTCCACTTTGTGAGTATATAAGTGATTATTAATACATTAATCTTGATTTGTTATTGAAAAGTTCATATTGGAAATTAACAAATTTGTTAAAACAGGTAACATAAGAAATTAAAACCTTATACTAATATTTAATTTTAATAAAATTCCTCTACATAATAGATTAAGGAGAGAAGGAAGCACTCTATACATAAATATATGTTTTTTCACACAATAAGTATTCTACAAAATGTAATTTTTGTCTCTATAAATGAATGAAATTTACGCTTTTTTATGTAGAAAAATAAAATAAAAAGAGAACAAATCTAATAATATTTAATCTAAATATAATTCTACCAATGGATAATGAATTGTAAAAAAAATGGAAAGGTTTCAGAAAGAGAAAATGGGCAAGCTTCTTGAAGTGAAAAGAAAAGAATTTAGAACACTTTATAATTGTAATTTTTCTCTATAATGTAGGGTTTTTTTCCCTCAACAATTGTATAATTATTCTACCATGTGAATAAGAATATGGTGTTAGTTAGTTTTATAACTTCAAGATTTAGTTATGGATTAGATTTTTCTACTCTTCTTTCTTGGATATTCATTGGGTTACAAACTTGTGTGATGAGATTATTCTCTTTCATGTTAGATTGTTGCCTACTAAGTATTTTATTTTAACTACTAGATATATATACTAAAGATTGATAAGTTATCATTATTTGTAAGTTATTTTATGTCTAACTCTTTTGACATGATTATTAATTTCATATATATATTGGTAAGTTATTTGTAAGCTATTTTATGTCTATTTCTTTTGACATGAGACTTGGATTCCTTTTTCTCAATAATTAATGCTACCTTCGTTTAATTGGAAGATGACAGACTCGTGTGATTCCTTGTTAATTGTAACCTATCTTTGATTTTTAATAAATCCCACACCTTTTGAGGTTTGGTGTTGATTGTCGTTGGTATATTACTTTCTCTCATTTTTCTAATTTTTACCTATCTTTTGTCAAAATTGTTCCTTTACTATGCTCTTGAAATTAGTTGAGTGCATTCTACATGGTACATTAGATATATTTTATTGTTTCTATTTACAAAGACTAGAAATAAATTGAGTCACAATCAATAAAATCGGTAATGGTAGCCAGATAAGAATCCATATGGGTTCCTTGTTCCAAATGGTGTGTTGTTTAATTGGAACTTCTCTTTAGGGAGATCTTGTTGTTGGAAATGGACATTTTTCTCTACAAACACTTTTGGGTACTCGACCATATTTGAGCATGTGACTTCTAATCATCCCATCAATAACATACCTTAAACTAATGGTTCAACCATTTAAACTAATCATTAGGAATATGATAAAAGAACCACATTGTGATGGAGGAAAAGTCAAGCCATTGGAATCTCCATACCATGGTGATTTACCTTCGACGATCAATATCCCAAGAACATAGATATTTCCATTAATTGAAAAAAAATGCAAGATTGTTATTTGAAGGGACAATCCATCAAACCTGGATGCATTGAATGTTATGGATGGAATATTATAAAGTTCTTTTAAGTATTGGTAAGATGTCCCAATAAAACAATTTGGTAGTTGATACATTTGAATATAAAAAGATATTTAAATGTATTTACAAGAGGGAATTTACAACTAGAAATTAAGTGTATATGAACCAGGTTTGGATTTTTGTAGAAAGGGAAAATTTAAAAAGTTTAGAAACTTAAGGGTCCCCATTATTTTTATTAATGTAAACAAAAATGATAGGGGTTGTTGTCACATCACAACAAATAGTCAAAAAAATCCTTCATCCTAATCTAGTGCATTTATCTAGCGCGCATTGGTGCTCTTTTTTATGGTGGAGCACTATAATGCTTTTTGATATTTTAAAAAATAACAAATATATCTTAGTATTTTATAATAATAATGATCGTTAGTGCACCACATTGTGTAAGCACCAAGGCAAGGGTGTGATTAAGACACATAGTAGAAAAACCTTTGACCACTCACCTCTCTAACCAACCTACGATATAAGCAAAGAATGAATAATTTTTTTGCGGAGGTTATATAAAATTATTTGCTACAAAACATTCTTTTTGTAGTGCTTAATTTTAATTATACCCTTTGTCCTCTATATATACGATAGAGACTTAATTTCATAGGCCATCTCAACTTGTGCATCTTTTATAGTGTAAAATGTAGTTTCTCCCTAAGAAAAACTTTACTTCTCATTCTATTTTTATGCTATTTGTATATTTGGTGCATAACAAAATAGAACTAACCTTGAATAGTTTCAAGACTAGATATTCACACAAAGAATTCACATGCATATAATAACAAATTTGAGGTAATTGAGGTAAAACTTTTTGGAACCCATTTATAGGAAAATTTGTTTTCATTATGAAATCTCCACTTTGTGAGTATATAAGTGATGATTAATACATTAATCTTGATTTATTTTTTAAGTCTATATAGGAAAATAAAATTTTGTTAAAATAGGTAACATAAGAAAATAAAACCTCATACTAATATTTAATTTTAATAAAATTCCTCTACACAATAAATTAAGGAGAGAAGGAAGCACTCTATACATAAATGTATGTTTTTCTCAAAATACATATTCTACAAAATGTAAATTTTGTCTCTAGAGAATAAAATATTTAATTTTTTTTAAAGAAAAGAAACAAATTAAAAAGAGAAAAATTCCAAAAATAGTTAATCTAAATATAATTCTACTATTAGATAATGAATTGTAAAAAAAGTTGAAGGTTTTGGAGAAAGAAAATTGGAAGCTTTTTGAAGTGAAAAGAAAAGAATTAAAAATACTTTATAAGTGTATTTTTCTCTATAATGTAGGGTTTTTTTTTTTTTTGTCCGTAAACAATTGTAGAACTATTCTACCATGTGAATAAGAATATGGTTGATCCAAGTGTATATTGGTGGCCACCCGCCCATTCCACTTCCCTTGGGGCCCCACCATTGTCTCTTCAGCTTTTTTTCACAACTTACTATTTTTAGCAGCTTTTCGGTCCCGAATTTCGGAACCGTTTTGAAGCCCTAAATGGAGATAGTATGCCAAAGTTACGTCCCTGGGAAGTTGAAACACCAATTTACCCAAACGGGGCCCATAGTTTTGGCGCTTCATCTCCTAGGGTTAGGTTTTGGGATGTTGAGGGCTCTCCATTGTTTCTCAATAATAAATAGGCCCTCGAGCCTCATTGTAACACAGTTCAGAGGTCTGTAGCCACCACATCTCTTCTCAGAGATTCGCTACCAGCACCCTAACTATTTTATTTCCATTATGTCTGTAAGCATATTTCTGTTATTTGATATTAATGAAATGACGCATTATTTTTGCCGTATTTATATGTTATTTTGTATTCTATTGCGTCTCGCATAAATCTAGATCGTTGTACGGAGTGGTCTACTTTTCTCGATCCTTCTTTTGCATGTCCCCAACAAGGTCGTATAAGGAGTTAGGCCTCGATTTGGTGGAACGCTTCCAAGGTCGCCTGCAAACTCCCGCGGACGCCCATGGGGACGAAAAGAAAGATGAGGGAGCAGGAGATCCTATCAAAATATTGCTCGAGGAGGCCCTCGAAAGACAAAGGAACGTGATGATGGATAAATTTGCTCAGATCCTTCAACGGCTACCCAACGGCGGCGCATTTGCATCCAGCAGCCGCTCTGGAGGCGCGACTCCTTTTAAGGTACAAGTAAATTTTGACATTCCCATATTTGAGGGTCAAATAGATGCAAATGACGTAGATAGATGGTTGAATCTGTTAGAAGGATATTTCTTGGTTCATGACTTTTCAGACCGGGAGAAGATTATTTTTGCACTCCTCAAAGCTACCCCCCATGTTAAGGACTGGTGGGAAACCTACTGTGAGAACAAGGACCAGACAGAACCTTCTTTGTTCTCGGCCGTACCAACTTGGAATTATTTCTGAGACGCCGTCAAGGAACAATACTATCCGTGGGGAGCTATGAGGACAAGTACATACAATGGACCACGCTGCGACAACAAAGGGATCAAGATGTGCATGAGCTGACGAATCTGTTCCATACCCTGCGCAAAAAGTTGGGTATCAAAGATTCAGAGAAACATTTGGTGCTAAAGTATCGCAGTTGTCTGCACAGATACATTCAGGAGGAAATGGAGTTCCTCGACATCTCCTCACTTGGTACGGCATACCGGTATGCTGCCAAGATTGAGCAGAAATTCAAACAGAAGAAGCGAGACTTTGGATCTGCGAATCAAAAGCAAGGGAAAGGTGCCCCCAAACCACAGAACAAAGGACAAAGCCAAGGCATGGCAGCCCAAGACAACCTGCCAAAGACACAAGCAAAGAACAACACCGCGAAGCCAAAGAAGGACACGGGAAAGTGGTGTGAGTTCCATAAGAGCTCCACTCACAACACAAGTGAGTGTCGGCCAAGCAGTCATTGGTGACCAAGATGAGGGCTTTTGAATTAGATGCATGCTCTGACTTTGAATCAGAACCTGAAAATGTGAATGACAAAGGGAAGTAGATTATTGATGCGGAGCCCAACTCCACTGTTGCCACTATGAATATCCAGAAGGAGGAACTAGAAGATCCAGAGGAGGTAGAGCGTCTCTTCCACTCCCAGATGTGGGTAAAGGGTTCCCCACTACGATTCATTGTCGACAATGGGAGCCAAAAGAACCTCATTTCAGCAGATGTCGTGAAGCATTTGGGTTTTCTGACCACAAAGCACCCACAACCATACACCATTGGGTGGCTTCACCAAGGATGGGATCTCTGCGTCAGCCAGCAGTGCCACCTTCCCTATAGCATCAAGCCCTTCACAGATGAGGTATTGTGTGACATTGCTCCTATTGATGTTTCTGATGTATTATTAGGCCAACCATACTTGTGGAAGAAACATTCTGTGTATGAGTCCCGACCTCGCTCTGTTATTGTTACTTTGGGAAATAAATTGTACAGGATACCAGAGGTACCACCACCTCCCAATATCTCTTTGGTTACTGTAAAACAATGCAGTAAGCTCATTTCCCAAACCAGGAAATTTGTTTTCCTG
This sequence comes from Pinus albicaulis, assembly GCA_034641835.2. NCBI lineage: Eukaryota > Viridiplantae > Streptophyta > Pinopsida > Pinales > Pinaceae > Pinus > Pinus albicaulis. The sequence continues at coordinate 250,986,631 of CM076580.1, read as the reverse complement.
ATGATCTGCCCCTAGGGTAAGAAGAAGACTATGGCTACGACCTCCAAACATGTCTCCTTTTCATGAAAACAACAAATGGACAAGGTTGTGGAGGAGTACGGGGACATCTTCACCTCACCCACAGGGGTGCCTCTACACTGTGAGGTCAAGCACCCCATTGACCTGACCCCAGGTGCGCTGCTACCCAATGGACCGATCTATAGGCACTCTGTTCTGGAGAATGATGAAATCAAGAGGCAGATTCAGGAGCTGCTGCAGAAAGGTCACATCTAGCCAGGTTCATCGCCCTGTGGGAGCTTGATCATGTTGGTACAGAACAAGGATGGGACTTGGAGACTCTGTATTGACTATCAGGCACCGAACAAGATCACTGTCTAGAATAGGTACCTGATTCCACAGCTTGATGATATTCTGGACCAACTCAAAGGGGCAAAATATTTCAGCAAGTTCTACTTGAAGTTCGGGTATCACCAAGTACCAATCGAACCATCCAATGTGTGGAAGATTTCCTTCAAAGCCAAGGAGGGCCTTTTCGAATGGTTGGTCATGCCTTCCGGGTTGAATAATTCTCCCGCAACCTTCATGAGGCTGATGGATGAAATATTGTGCCCATTCACTAACTCATTTGTAGTAGTGTACTTGGATGACATCCTAATATTTAGCCAGACTTGGGAAGAGCACCTCCACCACATCCAATAGTTCCTCCAAACACTGCGACAACACAAGTTGTGTGCCAATTTGTAGAAGTGCACTTTTGGCATGACCCAATTTCAGTATCTAGGATACATTTTTGATGAGCATGGGGTGCATGTGGATCCAACCAAGATCCAAGTCATTCGGGATTGGCTAGCCCCAACCACTCTAACAGAGCTTCGCGACTTTCTGGGTCTTGCTAATTTCAATTCAAATTTCATGTTGGGATTCTCTGATATCACTTGGCCCTTGAGTCAAGTCACCAAGGGAGGAGCAAAATAAAAATTCTTCTGGTCAGAATCTCAACAAAAGGCATTCGTAGAATTGAAACATCGCCCGTATTGCCCCAAAGGCTCACATCACGTACTTGCAACAACCATTTAAGATCGATGACGTATGCCTCTCGACTATGCTATTGGGGCGCTTCTTACTCCAAGGGCATCCGTTGGCATATCACGTGAGACATTGTCCTGGTCACGCTCGAAAGTATCCCACTTATGACAAAGAAATGTATTCCATTGTGCAAAGATTGTCGATACGGAAGCATTACATTTTGGGGAAGGAGACAATCATCCACACGGCACCGTCAACCCTTGCGCTCATGGGGCGTACACAAGGGAAGCTGCGTAAATGATCGCCATCGAAGTGGTCCACATATCGCAACAATTTCATTTGAACATCAAGTACAGTGTTGCGCATTGTCTCGCGCCTAACCACCGATCGTGGCCACAACCACCGTTCTCAACTCTCAGGCATGAGACTTCATTAGCCGTTTCTCTACAAGAGCCATCCATAATTAAGCTACACATACAAGGAACTCTTGGGGGGTATGCAAGTTCCAAATTTTCACCTCCAAGATGCACTATTATGTCACCTGGGACACCTTTGTGTTCCTTCAAGCAAGATTGCCAAGATGATATGGGAAGTGCACTATAGTCAATTCGCTAAGCATTTTGGGGTCGAGAAAACAATGGAAGTGCTGCAAAAGTATTTATATTGGCCGAAGTATTTATTTGTATTTTGATAGGATGTCAGGAAGTAAATCATATCCTGTACTACTTACACCATTGCCAAACTAACCATCAAGAAGCAAGGGCTCTATACTCCGCTACCTACACCTAGTCGACCTTGGGAATCCATCTCCATGGATTACATGTCAGGCCATCCTTCTACAAAGCATGGAAACGACTGTGTTTTTGTGGTCATCGATAGATTCTCAAAGATGGACATTATGGCGACCTGCAAGAAGAATATCACAGTAGAAGCCACTGCTAAACTCTTCTTTGAACGAGTGTGGGTGCACTCTGGGATCCCACAGTATATCATATCAGATCACGACATTAGGTTCCTCAGCACATTTTGGTCCAACCTCTAGTCAATGTTGGACACCAATCTCACCAAGTCCACAGCTTTCCATCCCCAAAATGATGGCCAGAAAGAGGTCATCAACAGGATGATTGTACACATTCTACGCATGTAAAATTCAAAGCATCCACGCATTGCTGGATGAGAGCCTTCCCTATGTACAACACAGCTTTCATAACCGGGCTCCCCACACCAACCGCCACAACCCCTTTCGTGGGCTTGGGATTCCAAATGACTATGTCCCATTGACGAGCCACATTTGGTGGGCCTACTCGGTTCAAGTTGCCATGTCTAGTCTCAAGTCACAATGAAAACAACTTCATCGAACGTATTCAAAGACATCTCTACCTGTGTTCATGACATATTGGATAGAGCCAATGCTAAGTACAAGCAATGACATGATCAAACATCGGGTGCCAACAACTTCTAGGTGGGCGACAAAGTGTGGCTACATTTGTAGAAGGAGTGCCTCACTGGACCCCACCTCAAGCTTCGCCCGCTCTGATATGGGCCGTACACCATCACTAAGGTTTTAGGGAATAATTCCTTCGAGCTCAGTATTCCACCATTCCTTGGCCTGCACCTAGTATTCAATGTAGACCACCTTCGCCCCTACTTCCCACCTCTACTAGACACCTCTGACATTGCAGAAGAACTCACACCAAAAGAGTTAAACCCAGACTACATGGAACAGGCCACCACAGATTGTATCATGGAAATGAAAATCAAGAACACTCGCCAATGGAAGATCCAACTATATCAGGTTGTCAAGGATGGCCAACTCCTGCACCAAGGCAAGTGGTTCACCAGGGACCAAGTTCAATAGAAGTTTCCTCATCTCATGGAGGAACTCAACGCAATGGGGACCATTGCTTCCTAAGGGGGGAGGAATGATCCAGGTGGATATTGGTGGCCACCCGCCTATTCCACTTGGGGCCTCACCATTGTCTCTTTCAGTTTTTTTCACAACTTACTATTTTTAGCAGTTTTTTGGGTCCTGAACTTCCTGAACCATTTTGAAGCCCCAAACGGAGATAGTATGCCGAATTTACATCCTTGGGAAGTTGAAACACCAATTTACCCAAACGGGGCCCATAGTTTTGGCGCTTCATCTCCTAGGGTTAGGTTTTTGGACGTTTAGAATTCTCCATTGTTTCTCCATAATAAATAGGCCCTCGAGCCTCATTGTAAGATAGTTCAGAGGTCTGTAGTCGCCACATCTCTTCTCAGAGATTCGCTACTAGCACCCTAGCAATTTTATTTCCATCATGTTTGTAAGCATATTTCTGTGATTTGATATTAATGAAATGAAGCCTTATTTCCACCGTATTTCTATGTTTATGGTTATTTATGTATTCTATTATGCCTCGCATAACCGTATCAATGGTGTTAGTTAGATTTATGACTTGAAGATTTCGTTATGGGTTAGATTTTTCTACTCTTCTTTCTTGGACATTTAATAGGTTACAAACTTCAGGTGATGGGATTATTCTCTTTTCATGTTAGATTGTTCTCTAGTGAGTATTTTATTTTAACTACTAGATATATATACTAAAGATTGATAAATTATAATTATTTGTAAGTTATTTTATGTCTAACTCTTTTGACATGATTATATACACACACACACACACACACACACACACACACACACACAAGGGATCGGGTAATTTATTTGTAAGCTTTTTTATGTCTAACTTTTTCGACATGAGACATGGAAGCCCGTTCTCAATAATTAATGCTACCTAGTTTAATCGAAGAAGACAAGCCGGGTGTGATTCCTTGCAATCGTAAGTGTTCTTTGATTTTTAATGAATCCCACACCCTTGAGGTTTGACATTGATTGTGGTTGGTATATTACTTTCTCTCCTTTTTCAATTTTTTACCCATCTTCTGATTAAAATTGTTCCTTTACTATGCACTTGAAATTAGTTTAGGTTTCATTGCTTGCATTTGACATGGTACATTAGATATAATTTATTCTTTTTATTTAAAAGACTAATAATAAATTGGGTCACAATCAATAAAATTGGTAATGGTAGCGAGGCAAGAATCCATATGGGTTCATTATTCCAAATGGTGTGTTGTTTACTTGGAACTTCTCTTTAGGGTGATCCTCTTGTTGGTAATAGAAATTTTGCTCTACAAACACTTTGGGGGACTCGACCATATTTGAACACGTGACTTACAATCTTCCCATCAACAACATACCTTAAACGAATGGTTCAACCATTTAAACTAATCATTAGGACCATGATAAAAAAAAAAGCATATCGTGATAATAATTCTAAGGATTAGGACTATTATCTATGAAACGATAAGGTGTAGGCAAGTTGGTTTTTGTGGGGTTTAGTCCACATTAGGTCTTGTGTTCAAATATCATGGTGAGGGGTTAAGGGTGGGAATCAATTATGGGGGATATTTTTTTTCAAGGGGCATTCAAGTTTGATTTTGGTGAGAACATCTTGTAGTTTGACCAAATCATGCCAACATTGAAACTAACTCCAACCTGGCATCAACTTAGTTGTAAACAGTTTTAAAAATAAAAATATCATATGAAATTGAAAACTATTTCAAACAAATATGAATATTTATCTATATCCACACCCTCACCTAAAAAACAAACAATATGAATCTCCTAATCAATTACATTTAGAGCCACATTGTCACATAACATGCCTATATTAATTATAAAACGACAAGACTGTCCCACTTCTTCAGATATCGAAAAAGTATTAAAAATAAAAATATTATATGAAATTTACAACTATTTGAAACAAATATGAATATTTATCTAAATCCAAACCCTCACCTAAAATACATACAATATGAATATTTATCTATATCCAAACCCTTAAGATTCTCACCACATAAATCTTCAAACACTCATTAGTACCCTGTGTAGAAAGGATATATGGACTGAGGTTTGTACTCTCAAGAATATTAGAGTAAAAATTCACAGAAGAGCGACTGATCTGTCCAACTCTTCATTCTGGCTCTTCTTTGTGCATTTGTCTTGATGATGAGTTTTGTTACAGACTTGAAACATCGACACACAAATGGCTACTGTGAATCACACTCTGAATACTCAAGATACTCAAGATTCTCATCACATAAATCTTCAAACACCCATTAGTACCCTGTAAGGAAGTGACATATGGACCGAGGTTCGTACTCTCGAAAATATTAGGGGTAAAAATTCAGAGAAGAGCAACTGATTTGTCCAACCCTTCATCCTCACTCTTCTCTGCGGATTTGTCTTGACGATGAGTCTTGTTATAGACTTGAAACGTCGACACAAAAATGGCTACTGTGTATCATATTCAGAATACTCAAGATACATACAATATGATTGTCACACAACATGCCTATCTTAACATATCATCTACAATAATTACAATTAACTTTTCAAATCTCAAATTTCATACTAACTATTTTATAGGTAACTATTCATTATCTCTAAGGTTAGCTATTCATTCTATCGTTTTTTTTTTTTATCACAATGAATTGGTAATTTATTGGAATTATATGGGTGAAGGCCACTACCACTATAACATAAGAGTATATCCAAACCCAAATATACCAAACCACTAGAATGGATCTATCTACCATATTGCCTACTCTCCCCTTATCATAATGGGCCAAACAAATTCAAATGGATAGAGAACACACCATACTCCCAACAACACTAATTAATAATTCAAAACAACTAACCTTTTTCTTTTACAAATATGCTTATTAATAAAATTATTTAACTAGAATCTATGTAGCATTACTCATACTCCTTGATGCCAAACCAACCTCCTTCGGAATCGCTCATGGCTCGATTTGATGCTCGCTATTACACTAACAGCTAAAGGTGCGCTTTTCTTCCATAGAAGCCCCTACAGGAATAATCTAGACTATTTTGGACTTATTAAGGGGAGGAAACCGTCAGCATCTTCCCTTCTGGTCACATTGATACAAGGACAAATATCTTTTAAAAAATTGCTCGAGGGCATACCAGAACCATCTGGAAGCCTGTCTGATCTAATCTATATATGTACGTCAAACTTCACTTCTATTTCGTCTTTTCATTCATTCAGTAGCTTCGTAAGGTTTTCCCATTTCTTTAGTCAAGCTTTCCTGGGTTTCGAAATGGCGACCTCTCAGATTGGCAGGGGCCTTACTCTGAAGTCCTATGAGGGCCTGAGACCGGCTTTTCCCAGCAAGCCGTCTATGGCGTCGTCCTCAGTGTCTCTCAGACGCTTTCCTTGTACCACGCTCTCTGTCAGGGCTGCAACTTCCGTGGCTTCTAAGGTACACGCTTTCCGGGCATTTTTCTGTACTCCCGCAGCATTTGTAGTGCTTTGCGATGAAATCTCATTGTTTTGTGGGTTGTATTGCAGTTTTCTACATTGAAGCCCTTGGGTGACCGAGTTCTGATTAAGCTTAGGCAGGCGGAAGAGAAAACTTCAGGCGGTATCTTGTTACCTTCCACAGCTCAGAAAAGACCCGAAGGGGGAGAGGTTGTGGCTCTTGGCGATGCCAAGACTGTTGGCAAGACACAGATTCCGCTTTCAGTTCCGGTACATACATCCGATCCTTATTTGGTTATCGGCGTTTTATCCTTTATTTGATCGTATTACGAGTTGATCCTCAATATAAGAGAAGACTTGTATAAGTAAATAACTAGGTCAATTAACAGCATGTAATGTGGTTTATGTAAAGGACCTCTTCCCATATATAAGTAAATAGTGTGGTCAATTAACAGTGTGTAATGTGGCTAATGGAAAACTGATCGATGGTTTATGAGAGACATAAAATACCTTCTTGGGAAATGCCCTTTTCCCAGTGTAAGGGATCGCTTGAATTAGTTGTCTGATTAAATGATAGGATCAACTTATGGCGTCTGATGTGGTTTGTGGAAATATATAGAGGGCTTTATGAGATATTGGAATCATGAAACGATCCTACACTTTTTGGCAATACAGGGTATCGTTTGTAAAACTAAATGAGGGGTCAATGCGATTGTGGTAGGTTAGTGGTCTGAGCAAAGCCTCAACTTGGAGTTTAATCCTCGGCGGCTGACATTTCCAGTCCAGTCCTGAATACCTGTTATTGGTTCATTATTGTAGCTGTTCATCTGCGTTCGGATTTACAATGGCTACCTCTCATCAATTAGAAATACTAGAGGATATGTCGCATTGTTTCCTCAGGAGAAAAATTAGAAACGCAATGTGATAGGGTCAATAACAGCTTGCAAATGGGTTTATGGGGTTGTAAATGGGGGTTATGAGGAATCGAAGACATGACCTTTTCGGTTTTTAAACTATGCTTGCTTTTCTCGGACTCTACAATATTTAGGCTCTGGGGGATTTTATATCTCAGATTGAAAATATAGCGTAGGGGTCTATTGAGGAAGTTTATATCTGAATTATGGGAGTGCAGGTTTATGTTGGTTGAAATTTGTTCTTCTAGTTTCTGCAAGAAATAGCTGGAAGAGAATGGGAGTGTGAAAGTTATTTTAGGTGCTGGTATAGGTGGGGTTTGACCTTAAATTTGCTTGTCTGTAATTACTGAAAGCAAGATTCTTTCCTTTCAGTTGACAATGGGCAAGGAATCCACTGTTGAAGATTGATGGAGTGTTGAGCTTTCCATTGGACTTTTATTTCATTTTAATTTCCTTCTTATTTTAATGAGAGGAACCCTTTAGCAAGTCCTGGACTTCTTAAACCTGGTATTTGACTTTTTGTGGCTAAGCACACGGGGTAGCACTTTCTACTCTCGGTATTTCAAAGGATTGGATTGAGCCCTAGAGCGAGCTGTGGACCTCTCAGATTTGTCATGTAATTCTTTTCTGCAAAGTTCATTGTGAAATACTTGAAAAAGGGTTTATGAAGTATATACGAATTACTGGAATTCTTGCTGCAAAGTCCGCAAGAAAGCACTTAGAAAAAGGTCACCCCACTTGTGAATTAGAGGAATTCATGTGATGATGACTCTAGAGCCTACGATAATGACAAGTCTCCAAGAACATATCCATGATTATTAACATGGAAGATACACTTTAGAGTTGACTTGGGGAAACAATAGATAAATAAAATAATGGTGAAATATATTTTGTGTGTGTTTTTTGGTACTACAAAATTCCATTTATTCTAGACGGTATATGGTTTTTATTTTGTGAAATCTTGTTTATTGTGAATTCTTTACATAAAAACAAATCAACTTGTGAATCAAGCTTGCCAAGTCAATTTATTACTCTAGAATCTATATGGTAAATATTATAGAGGTATTTCAATTTAGTTGATTTGTTTCCAAAGAATGGTTGGAGGTAGTTTGGAGTTGGAAGATGATTTGTTTCCAAAGAATGGTTGGAGGTAGTTTGGACTTGGAAGATTATTGTAACATTTCTTAGCATAGGAGTTCTTCTTGAAATTTGATAGGTGATGTTTCCTTCTAATGGATTTGAAATGTTTGTATGGCGATATATATTTGAATTTCCATTATGGTCTTGGTTCAATCACTAGTCACAAAAAGAGGCTGAGAAAATGAGCGGAATTGTTGTTAGACACACATATTGGAAACCAAACTCAACTGTATTAAATATTGATGAATGATGTACAATGGGTACATATAAATACATACAAGAAATCATTGCATTGGACTCTAATAGCCAATCACTCTAACACAAATTAACCCAATCTTAACCCTGAAGATTAGCTGCCTAACATTTCCCCCTTAATCTGAAGGGATCTATCAAAGTTCAAGAATGAGAGTTCAAAATGCAAAATTGCATCTTAGCCAAGAGTTGAATGTTTCTCAGAAATGGTTTTCAAAGATAACCACAAATCGAAAATGATGGTTTTTAAGAGAACCACAAACGATACCCACATCAACCTTAATAGCAGTTCTCAAATCAACCAAAAATGTGGTTTAAGGTGACCACTAACTTTGCAACTCTCAATGTAATTTCTTGAACAATTTTGAATCTCAAAGCGCTCGTTCACAAACAATTCATTTAACAAAAACTGAAATCTCTTTCGCTACAACTTTGGCTCTAATTGGTACAGGTTGTGGCTCAGGGTCATTTGTGGATCTTTGAGTCGGGCGCACTTGGCAAATCTTTGAACCTGTAGTGGACCATCAACAATTCCCCTCTTGTTAGATATAGGGTGAGGAGATGAAGTATTCTTCATCACTGCAAGGTTGGTCAACACTCTCGAACATATCTTGCAGTATGATTAGTAAATCTTCTTCACTGTTTTCGACCAATCCCAAGAAGCACTCCATTTGAAGTTTAGTTTCTCTATTGCAATAGTATTCTTTCTGGAACCACTTGTTTGAATGGTGATTGTGCTTTCCACAATGCTCACACGGGTGAAGACCAAAACATTGATCTTTCACATGTCCAACTCATTATTGTAAATTTATGTAGATGTTCTATGCTTGATGCAACTTTACTTTTTACTATAGCAATCACATAAACAACCAAGAAAAACGCTGATAGAAAATACCAGTGGATCTACAGAAAACAAACCAGAAATAGAAGAATGTGGTGGTGCGTTACAACGGTTAACAAGATGCTTCATCCAACAAAGTCTCCTTGGTCATCCAAACCAGCATGTGTCACAACAACCCTAAAAAATAGCCATATGGTCAACTCAAAGTCAATTTTAAAAAGTCAATGATGTTTGGAAAAGTCAACGCAGAACAACAGCAAGTAAGTCAACATAGCTCGGTCTTTGGTCAATCCTTTGACCTCGATTCTTGTGTCAATATGTACGACCTTCCAATATTAAAGTCTCCACCAATTTTCAGCCTATTTGGACCATGCATTGATGAAAGTCAACGCTAGTCAAACTTGCCTGGAAACCTTGGCTGCAGTAAATTTGTCCAAACCCTAGTTGCAATAAATTCGTCCTTCTTCCCACGTGTGAACCGAAACTGCATCCAAGGAGCTCATACTAAATTAGAGGAGGAGATGATATGTGAGGATGAGATGAATGAAAAAGTTCTCCAACGTTGACTCTATTTATATCAATCAATGAGGTGTGTGACACATCTGCTGGGGGTGTAAAACCTTAAGGCTGATCTGCACATATTTTAAATTATTAAAAATAAATTCAAAATAAATGTTCTGCTTATTAGATTAAGATCAATTTTAGATCGATCTTACACCTCTTCGAAAGAGGAACATAATACAAATATTGGTATCTTCATCTGAGCATCACAACATGGAGTTTGGACCTAGTTGTCCAATTTTAACAATTACACTGTTGACATCGAACAATTTGTTTTGAAAGAACACCATCAATAAATCAAACACTACAAAATTGTATAGGTTTAGAAAAATCAGGATCATGGAAAGATACATTCAAGACATCCTTCTGATATCCCAAACTAGTTCTATGTTTGTTATGCGTAATCTCTTTCGACAACCTTATAAAGGTTTTGGGAAATGTAGGTTTCACATTAGGACTTTTGGATACATCCAAATTTTCTCTTGAAATGGTCTAATCCATCCTTGCTTGTAGATTAGAATGAGGCTCAAACAAAGTGTTGTTCTGAACAAACGCTACTTCAAAATCACAATTTTTCTTTTGAAGTTTGTCTCGCTGTAACTGCCAATCTATTTTGAGAAATTCAATCATCTCTTGAGCATTTTTCAAACAGGTTTGGATGTTAGAAATCGTGTCCTTGCTAATTTGAACATTGTTATGGATAGTAGACAACATTAGATTTGCTTTAATAACTATAACAAATCATCAACTCTCGTTATTTTCTCTAGCTTCCTATTAAAGAAAAACATGCAATCAACTTTGAAAAAGGGGTGTCAGATACCATGAAAATGCACCTATTTACAATGTAATTCAACAAGTAATATGTAAAAATGAATAATTCACACTAAGAAGAGACAAAGGGTAGGCTTTCAATATATGATTTCTCCATCACCTTTTGGTCAATAACTCGTACATCTATTTTGCTTGCATATCCTTGGCTAAACCTTGTCCAATATAGGCTTTTTAAAACCTCTAATAAATAAGAAATAACTCCCATGCAAAGATAATCCAAGGTCGTTTCATCATTTACTTGTTATTGATCATTCAACTTGCTTGGATCATTAGACTCGCTCAGATCAGGAGCATTGTTTCTTTAGAAAAGTAAGAAATTTTTTGTGATTGCTTTCAAAATTCAATATACTTTGGTCAATATGCCTGGAGAAACTAGAGGTGCACAATTGTCATTTGTAATTGTTCGACAATTACAATTTGAATACATGACCAATGACAATGAAAAAATAAATGTTCCATATTGTAATACTTCAATTTAGAATGTTAGCTTTTTACGACCTTCACATACTTATTCTTCTCCTCTAATGACACTTTGATGCTTGTTTTTGCCTCTACAACTCACTGGCTCTAATGGCCTCTAACAATTTGATGATGACTTCCTTGGTCATAAAACAATTGTAGCGCCCTCAACTAGTCACGACTGCCATTCATTTAGCACGAAATTCCCACTTTGGACAAGATTTAGTTCGCATTAGCCTCGCACAACAAACCTCATAATATGGCCTCTACTTGCAAAGTAACTCCTCTGCCTCTTCAAGCCCTCTCATCTCTTTTATCTTGTTTGTTGATGCGACATCCTCTTGCTTGCCAGAGTAATGACTTTGCAACCTAGCGGATAGTGGTAGCAACTTCTTCAATAATGAATCAAACAGCAACACATACACCCAGGTTGCATGAATTGGAGAACATGAGGAAACTTCACACATTCAGTAAACAACAGTAATGGATTTCAAATGGACATGAAAAATGAGTAAACAACAACCACAATTTCCCGCAGCACGGAACGACAAATATACTCTCAAAATACTCTCTGTCTTTCTGAATCAACAAATAAATTCATTACTCTCAATGCTCCATAATATATGTCAATTTATACTATAGAGCTTCTTACTTTATTGTTTTTATAAAAGAGCATGATACTTCATTTTTTTTTTTCACGACGCTGTGATCGCAAATCAAACAGACGACTATTGCATAAACACAAATTTGTGTATCCTCCGATGGCCAAATTAAAAAAGATTTACAACCAGACTTATAAAGAAATGAAGGATTATTAGGAGAAGTTTCTCAACCAAACTAGAATATAATTTTTTTATTTATTTTATTTTAATTCTGCTCAGTCCCTAATAGCCACAATGATCAGGTTCTCCATAATCCAACAAATACAAAAAAGAGAGTCGATGTTACATTCAAATCACGCATGAATAGGAGCAACAAACATTGAGAAAGGAGCGGTGATGAATGGCCAGAATAGCCACAAACCTGTGGCTCAAGTTAATTTACAGGCGGATAAGCTTCTGCTCTGATACCACTGTTAGACACACGATATTGGAAACCAAATTCAATTGTATTAAATATTGATCTTAATGAATCGATGTACAATGCGTAATACAAGAAATTGTTGAATCAATTTTCGGGTCTTCTTGGATTCTAATAACCAATCACCCTAACACAAACTAACCCAACCTTAATCATGAGGATTAGCTGTCTAACAATTGTCTTCTTGTAGGTGTCTGACTTGATGGCATCATGTGTTGCTCTAATTAACCTCGTGGGTCAAATCTGACCTGTGACTACTACCTCGAATTTTTCACATGTTCGTGAGTTTACTTGCGAGCTTGATGAAAATTGTGGTGACTTGTTTCATGAATTTATATATAGCTCAAATACGAGAAACATTAGTCAAGTTTTGTAACTGTGGTTCATAGGTGGGACTGACAGAGTATTAAGCCGTCCTTTAAATCTCTACTCTCGTCATGGCCTACTCGATTTTAAAGGCTTTTTTTAAAAAGGGATTGGGCTAGGTGCGTAAATTCCACAATCCCTAGACAATACTTAGTCAAAGACCAGGCATTGAAGTTGAAGGAACTCCATCTGTGCCATGGGATGCAGCTCCCAACCTCACGTGGCTCCTTGAAGCAATTTCAAACAAAAAAAGGAAGTGAATTCATAATCCAAACCCAAGCCCGGTGGGCTGCTTTGTCACTGTCAACCGAGTAATGTGACCATTTCATGATGGTTTCCTTTACGGTTTCAACACGAAGTTGTGTTTTTTTTTTTCTCTAAAACCCCGCTTCAAGCCACCTTGGGGATAAGGCTTCTTAGCCACCATCAATTTTACATCAGCACCTGGTTTTTATTCGCAATGAAAACTGAGCAGGTTAGCAATCAACCTAGGGTTTTCCTCCTGGTCATTAGGCCGTTTTGCCACTGAGGTACATGCTACAACATTATGATGCTTAAAGGATTGGCATTTGATTATAGGAGCAAAGGATCTTCTACAATTCTGTGCAGCTAGCTTCTAGATAAAGTAAGCATTCCATGAAAATTGTAAGCAGATACTGAAATGGGGGTGTCTTTTTCTGTCCACGTAGAAATATGGAAAGGCATTTCCCAGGCTTGCTAATGAGCCAAATCACTAGTTTATGAAATATAAAATCACATGATAGGTTAGATTGTTGCAGTGGTTACTAAAATTTGCTCCCCTTCCTTAATCTGATAATGTTTAATCTGTTGAGCCCGGGTTTCTCTACAGGCAATTACTCCAAAGGATATCGGCTATAGTTTTTATTATGATTCTAGACTTAAAAACACTAACGTATAAGAATGAAAATCATAATTTGTGTTGGAATTTACTGATTTAGCATTTGCACACTCGTCCCTATATGGCTTTTTAGCAGAAAATTCAGTATTTTGAGAAGTATGTGCTGATTTATACACCTCTTGGCTTATGATTAAATCATAATTTGTGTTGGAATTTACTGACGAAAACATTTGTACACTCCGTCCCTATATGGCTTTTTAACAGAAAATCATATTTTGAGAAGTATATGCAGATTTATACAACTCGTGGCTTAAGATTTTGCAAGACTGCTTAAGATTCTGTGGCTTGACGTGTCGATATTAATTGCTACTTGTCAATTTTAGACAGTAGCATGTGGGTTAAATGGATTATGACACCATTTTGTTTGTATTTTACAGCTTGGTGCAAATATTGTGTATTCCAAGTGGGCTGGTACAGAGATTGAATAATTGAATTCACTGGAGTTAAGGATTTGCTTAAAGGAAGATGACATTGTGGGGGTTCTTGATACAGATGATATCAAGGATTTGGTCAGCTGAATGATCGAGTTTTAATTAAGGTACGGAAGTCTGATGTCAACGAGTTTTAGTAGCAAAATAACATTTTTAGTCCAAATTGTTAGAGGGCTCTGATAAAATATTCAGAGTAAAATTGAATTGGGATTTAATGTAGTTGCTCTATGTTCTTCAGAAAAGCTCTAAGGGTTGAATGTATGTTACAGGTTGCAGAGGTGGAAAAGAAGATAGCTGGTGGTCTGCTCCTCACTTAAAGTGCCAAAGAGAAACCTTCTATAGGAACGGTATGTTAAAATACAGGAAGTGGTAGCATGCTTAAAGATTTTCTAACAGGCAAATTTATTTTTAGAAGCAAAGTCTGATTACATTTCCTATGTTAAATCTAGTCTGAGCATAAAATAGAGTTTATTAGAAAATAATATGATGGCTGCTTTTGAAAGTTTGAGTTTGAGTTCTATCACATGTTTGCATGTAAGCAGATAATCGCAGTAGGGCCTGGTGCTTATGATGAAGAAGGAAAGAGGAAGCGTATGTCAGTAACTGCTGGAAATACTGTTCTATACTCGAAATTTGCTGGTAATGAATTTAAAAGTGGTGATGGATCTGAATACGTGACATTGAGGGTGTCAGATGTGTTGGCTGTACTCTCTTAGCTTTAATATTGAATGACCAGTAATTATTGTTGTTAGTGCGGCTTTAATTGGATGTTGTGGAAGAATGTGAGAATTGAAGTGTGTCAAACCATGGGCATGTGCAACTGTCCAGAGTAAATTTACGAGCAATTTTATGTGCATAACAAGTGCAAGCATTTGCTGCAAATTTATGTGCATAACAAGTGCAAGCATTTGCTGCAAATCAGTATAATATATTCAAGTTAATATTTAATTTTGGGGCTTGTTGTAATTAGTAATGCTTGACACATATTTTGCTTTCAAAGTGTAAATTCAATTCATTACTCTGGCTCCTAAAGAACCAACGAAATAGGATAGAGATGTTATTCAAGGTTTAAACGTTATAATAATATTCTATTAATGGTTCTGGCTATATACTTGGCTCTGAAATTTGTGTCTGAGATTTCTGTATAGCTGTTGAAAAATATATAAAACTATTGTATCGGATTGAGTAGTGTGTGGACATATCACATTGTGGATTGTGGATGGCTTATGGGACATGGCAGATACGGTTGATATTTATTTTTCCTTCACCGGGCAGGTACATGCCAGATACACTTGATTTTGATCTGAAGTGGTGGAGTTGCGGTTTCAAACATAGTTCCATTAAAGGCATTTTGGTAGAGTTCAGAGTGCAAATATAGTTGATGATTTTGATTTTTAAGTAGTGAAATTTAGAGGTCAAACGTAACTCAGTTCAACATGTCTCTCTTCACCAATAAAGCTAGTGTTCAAACAACTCCATGGTCGTTGACACTCCTGCTCGGCAACCACTTCACTCTTCACCATTGCTTGGTTGGCGTGCAATGGTTGCTATACTATGATAGTTTGGTAGGTAAGCAGCAGTACCCATCGTAGTATATACAAAGCTTTGTGGAGGGTGAGGAACATATTTTCGATGGTTGAAATATTTGCTGCTTGCTTGGTTGAGGTTTCAGTTGCCAAGAATTATCTGAAATTTGTATACTTCTCAATGCTCATCTCTGGTTTTACAGAAACCCTAGTTATGGATAATATTTTGTTTTGATGAGCATTGTTTCATATCAGGAACCCTAGTTGATTCCATTCCATTCCATTCTTCGAAGACCTCGTGCTTTGATGTCTCTTGCATCATATTTTGTCCCTTAGTGCTTATTCAATGTTGAGTTTCCTCCACAATATCTTTACCTTGTGAAGAATTCGGAGGCTGAGAATTTGTAGGCCTCCTGAAAAAGCATGAGGTCTACTGTAAAGAACGAATTTAATTAATTTGGTAGGGGAGAGCGAGAGATTTGAAGGTCGTGTTGAAGTTATGGTCAAGCTGGGGAAGGAGGTATTTCTCAAATGGTATTTTTCAATGCATTCCCATTTTTCAATGCATTCCCAAGGAGTGGAGCTCTGAGGAATTTTGACGGGCCCTAAGGAAGTTTGAAGGAATAATCTTCTTGGAGAAACGAGGATTCAAGGCATGTTGTCTATGCACTTGGTGATAACGAAGTTTTGAAGAAGAAAAGGAATTTGCCTAGTTGCCATTGTGTCATCGGTAATTCGAAGGTGGAAAAAGGGAACAGTGTTACGATGTAGCTAGAGGCTCCTTGAGTTTTAAAAGTTATGTCATGAAGATTTCTATCCCACAAAAAGGGAGATATGGGATGTGTTGGTTTGACACCGCGAGATAGGCTAAATGGGAGGGAGATATGGGATATGTTGGTTTGACACTGCGAGATAGGCTAAATGGGAGGGCGAGGGCATCATTAACTAGAGTAATAAAGGATGAGGAGATGAGCATTTTGACCTAGCTAACCCAACACTGACTAAAGCCAAACGCCCATTTAATGAACATACTTCGTTTTTGGTTTGACTTCAAAGGCGTGAATGTTCTCACAAGCAATAATACGATGTTCTCCAATATAGCTTCCTTGAACATGTGAAATTCTGTAGGACATGATGTGTTCGCTATTTTCTTAGATTCTTAAATGTCCTCCAATATAACTTCGTTGAACACGTGAAATTCTGTAGGACATGATTAGCTCTACTAGTGTGTTCGCTATTATCTTAAATATCCGCCAATATAGCTTCGTTGAACATGTGAAATTCTGTAGGACATGATTGGCTCTACTAGTGTGTTCACTATTATCTTAAATATCCTCCAATATAGCTTCCTTGAACGTGTGAAAGTCCGTAGAACATGATTGGCTCTACTAGTTTGCGTGCTATTATCTTAAATATGATTTTAAACATGATGTTCATGTTTAAAAATTCATATATAAGATAATAGCGCACACACTAGTTTAGAGTGAAATCGGTCTAAATTTGTTTGGAGGGTTAGCCTTGTCTTCTTTGGGTGTGAGACAGGAAAGTGGAGTAATTGGGTATGAAGGGAAAGTCAGGAAAGTGGAGTTAAATGCCTGGAGGACTTCTTGGAGACGTTTTCCCCTACGATTACACAACAGTCTTGAAAGGAACTATGGTGAACTACAACAGTCTTGAAAGAATTCTATGGTGAACTTGTCTTGGCATGGTGACTTTCCTGTTGCCATATTCCGTCATTGTTCTCTCAGCTTCTTTTAGAGTGTGACCTCTTTGATAATGCTTGTTTTGTTTTGGGGTTACCAACCTTGGGATGTGGTTTAAGACAGAGTTGATGCCCTATGATGTATATGTCTCTAGCTTCTAGAGGAGTTACTAGAGGAGTTGCTGGTAATAAGTTTTGGACTCCGTCAATGTCTTTGTGGTTTTTTTTTTTTCCTCCACTGGCGCTTCGTGGTGAAACGCTTTAATTGTCTCTATCTCTTTCCTTGAAGCCATCTAATTCTTGATTTTTGCTTTGACAGATTTTTTTGCTTTGCCATAAAAATTGTTCCTACAAATTTTACTCTAAATGTGAGCTCGGTATGCCTAATGTTGTTGATGCTGTCTGATGGCACCTCTTTCATTTGGGTTTTTAGATCACGTTTCCCTTCTAAGCATATTTTCAAAGATTGTTTTTATTCCAAATATTCTGGTGGGACTTCAGATTTTAGGCATTGGTGCATTGAAGATCCTCACGTAGGACGTGCCTCCTTCCATAACTAGGTTTATATTCGAAGTTTGAATTTGAAAGGTGTTGATATTACTAGCCAAGATCATGCTCTTGGTAATATTTTTGCTTTCAAATGTAAGCTAATGGTTGCATGGGGATTTCAAGATAATAAAGCATCTAACCTTGTTGGTGTTGATGTGTGTTGATAGACTTACTAGCCAAGATCATGCTCTTGGTGATATTTTTGCTTTCAAATTTTAGCTAATGGTTGCATGGGGATTTGAAGATAATAAAGCATCTGACCTTGTTGGTGTTGATGTTTGCCCATCTTGGTATCTGTTAATTTTTTTCTTCGTATATTTCAAAGAGCTTATTGGATCTATCTCTTGCATATCCATGTCCTTTGTTATGTCTCATTATTCCTCCTCTCTTACCCACTCTCGCATATCCATGTCGTTTACTGGGTCTCATTATTATTTCTCTTGCATATCCATGTCGAAAACTGTGTCTCATTATTCCATGTCGATTACTCTTTTTCATTATTCCTCTTCTCTAGGTTTTTTTGGGTGGGTTTTGTCTTCTTTTTTTTTTGCTTTTACTGTGGAAGGCATTTTCCTTCAATACTGCAAGCTTGTGTTTTCTTTTTCTTTTCCTCATTTAAAACCCTATAAACAGGGAAAGCATCTTTCCCTTGTCTGCAAATGTTTTTATTTTTAAACTACTTATGATTACACATCTTCCTTATTTGCAAATTTCTTTTTTCCTTTTTAACATTTTATGAATTTTTTGTAGAAAAGTTCAAAGCCACTTTGAGATATTATGTGGGATGATTGGGTTTGATCATGGTTTTCATTTTCTTTTGCACCATAAAATGTCCATGCTTGCCCCACTTTCCTCATGCTTGTTGAGATTCCTTGTGGCATTTATAAAGGTAAGAAATGTGTTTTTACTTTAGGATTGGAAGTCATTTCAGGTTGCAAATGGATTTTTGGGAGAGTTTTCGACACATTCTTTTGGAGTTGTCTAACGAGATGGAGGAATTGCCCGGACGACTAAAATTGGCCGGAATCTAGACCAATTTTTTTTTAAAGAAATCTTACAGTAACAGTGTTTGAATCATGATTTTTTGGTGGTGGAAATAGATTCAGCACCATCAAAAACCTCCAGGGCACCCAAAATATTAAAGTTTGATAGTTATAACGTGGATTTGCAAAAATCCCTGCTGGATTTTTTTACAATTTTACCGGAATTTCCATGATTTTCAGCGCGAAAAAGCAGTCTAGTTAGACTACAGCCATTCATTTAAACAAATTTTTGCATATGTTATATATATTTTACAAGTTTTGATAAATTTTGAGCTTTTAATAAAGCATTGTACCGTATTTTCTATTTTCTTAGCATTTTTCCATGTCTACAAGTCTTGATAAATTTTGAGCTTTTAATAAAACATCTATCATGATTTTGATGGTGGAAATGGACTCAGCACCATCAAAAACCTTTAGGGCACTCAAAATATTAAAGTTTGATAGTTATAACGTGGATTTACAAAAATCCCTGCTGAGATTTTCTTAAAATCTTACTGGAATTTCCATGATTTTCAGGTGAAAAAGCAGTCTAGTTAGATTGCGGCCATTCATTTAAACAAATTTTTGCATATGTTATATATATCTACGAACTTTGATAAATTTTGAGTTTTTAATAAAGCATCTATGAATTACATATATAATATATGCATTCACGCTTTCTTCCTCACCCATATGAATCGCCTGGGTATAATTGTTTGGGCTGTAAAGCCAGAGGGACCGATCGATAACCAGTGCCAGTTCATATCTGGGCTGCTGGAATAAGGGGCTGGAAACATCCCCGCAAATTTCCGATAGAAAATCGATGCCTACCTTAGCGAACGAATGAGAGAGGCCGCCTAGACTGGGCATACCAACGACCTTCCTCATGCCAGGCCATGGGCCACCTACCTGGTACTTAGGCATAACACCTTACTTACGAGCACATGCCAGGCTCCGGATACAAAACCACTACTCCCTCAGCCATGTAAAGCAGATGGAAGAGCTCAGGAGAGGAGCACTCTTTGAAGGGTAAAGGCACTCTAACCAGCCCGCCGATTCTTTCTTGGACCAGCCAGGAGTTGATTCGACCAGCAAGCAGCAGCCGGGTTCGTCTAGCGTCAAAGCAAGCCTTCAAACTTCAAGTTCTTAAAAAGCATTTTTACCGTCTTTTCTATTATTTCATGGCATTTTTCATATCTACGAACTTTGATAAATTTTGAGTTTTTAATAAAGCATCCTACCGTCTTTTCTATTTCCTTAGCATTTTTTCATTCTAAAATGCGTGTGAGGAAATGGAATAGAATTGGATCACAATAGCGTTGTAAATTCTATTCAGCACTGAACAATCTCAGATAACTTGTTATTACTTATCCAATTGTGTTTTCTATTTCCTTAAAGAGTTTTTTTATCCCAAAATGAGCGAGGAAACGAAATACAACTGAATCACAATAGAGTTGTTATAAATTCTTTTCAGCACTGAACAATCTCAGATGTGAACCTTTTGAGTTGAAGAACTTAAACCTATTGGTTTTTTTTTAACCTTTTCAGTTGAAGAACATAAACTTACTGGGTTCTTTTTCAAGGGTTTTCTCTTTCTTATATAGAGTTGAAAAAATGGCTATGAAAATGCCCTTGGGGTTAGCTCTTATATATTTGGCTTCTTAGCTTACATTTTAACCCCTGGGGTTAGCTCTAATATCTTTGGCCTCGTAGCTTACATTTTAACCCTTCGGCCTCGTAGCTTACATTTCAACCCTTCGGGTTAGCTCTAATATATTTGACCTCTCGCTTTACATTTTAAGTTAATTCATTAAAGTCCTTTTGCTGGTTAATCTAAATTAACCGAACTTATTTATTATTTCTGTATTACTGCATGATCCGTGCACTATATGTAACCACTAAGGTTGGATCTTGATTCCAATTTTTTTAGTCATCCTCGAGGTTGGATCTTTTTTTGGTACCGTTTTTATAGGATAAGGATGATTATTTTATCATAAACTTATTACATTATTGGCATAAAATATTTATATAATAAGGATTATTATTTTATTATAAACCTATTATATTATTTTATAAGACCATTATATTATTTTATGAGTACTGCTACTGGGATCAATTTAATAGAAATATTTATATGGTAAGGGTTACTATTTTATTATTAACTTATTATATTGTTATTATAAATTTATAACTTATTATATTGTTATTATTTTATTATAAATTTATTACATTGACAGAGAATTCTGGAATATAACACTGTAGACATGTGGTTTGTCCAATGTTTTAGATGGTTACTCTATCCATAATCAGGGTGTGATTCGTCCATCTTTTCGGATGGTTACTCTATTACTCTATCCATAATCAGAGACGAGCTTTGCCAGTAAACCAGTGGGGGAGAGCCTATTAATAAGAAGATTTTTTGTATGTCAAAAATAATAAATTAATAATATTTGACCACTTTATTGCTATTTTGAAAAGTATAATTTAAATGGGATTTTTTTGACTGAGATAAATAGAGGAATTATGAATACTAGATTTTCAGTTTGACTAAAAAGAGACATAAATGAGATGATAATGAACT
The DNA here is from genome assembly GCA_034641835.2 of Pinus albicaulis. Lineage (NCBI taxonomy): Eukaryota > Viridiplantae > Streptophyta > Pinopsida > Pinales > Pinaceae > Pinus > Pinus albicaulis. The sequence continues at coordinate 250,965,101 of CM076580.1, read as the reverse complement.
TAAAAAAAATTGAGGAATTAGAAATACTAGATTTTCAGTTTAACCAAAAAAACACATAAAAACAGTTAAGTTTGTTGGTAAGTTTGTATTAAATTATTAAAATTAATAATAAATATAAATAAATTTGTTGGTAAGTTTGTATTAAATTATTAAAATTAATAATAAATATAAATAAATAATAGGAACAAATTTAAGATAAATTAATAACCAATATAAATAAATTATATTAACTAATAAATTATATTAACTAATGATAACAAATACAAGATAAATTAGTTAAAATAGACTTAGATAAATTAGTTGAAAATTGTTAAATTTTTATAATATGAAAAAGGGCACGGGATGAAAATGATGAAAATTGTTAAATTTTTATAATATGAAAAAGGGTGTGGGATGAATGGGGTTTAGCAATAAAATTCCTCAAGAAATAATGAGGATAAATTATATAGAATTTAAAGGTTAAAAGGTGATAAGAGTCAATTCAATTCTATATTGTGTTAAGATATATAAAATTGATACATAAGAGAATTTAGGATGATTAAACTATTAGCATAGTGAGAGAATAATAAAGGAGATAATCATATAAGGGAAAAAAGAGGGGGATATAAACTAGGGTAGGGTGAAGACTCAATGGGTAAGATGGTGGATGAAGCTTCCAAGACTGGCTTAGCCTACAACATCCTCCCTATTAAAGTTATTAGGGTTTTTCTCTATTTCAAGGGCTTCTCGAATAATATAAGAGTTGTAGAAAGGTGCAGAGGCTACCCTATTAAAGTTATTAGGGTTTTTCTCTATTTCAAGGGCTTCTCGAATGATACAAGAGTTGTAGAAAGGTGTATAGGCTAGGATTTTAGATTTATTGAAGCACATTAAGTGCTTGGTCTTAAATGAGTGATCAATGATGGCATATTTAAAATGACGGTTATGGTTGGTGTTGGTTATGTGTTCCTTGAGGCGGTCTTTGAAAGGACGATCCATTTGGCCAATATATGATTTTTTGCAAGAACAAGGAATCTTATACACCCTTGATCCTAACATGGGATTAGATATGTCTTTGGCCAATTGGAACAATTGCTTGAGGGTTTTGTGGGGTTTGAATACGATTTTGATGCTCTTCTTGGCCAAAATCTTAGCAATAAGATCAACGGTTCTCTTAATGTAAGGGAGGGTTATTTCGCCGAAAGGAGAGGGGTTTGGCTTTTTGGGTTTAGGTGAACAACGGATTGGAGAGCTTTAGAGATCTGAGTAGAGGAATAACCATCGTCTTTGAAGCTTTGACTAGATGAGATTTTTCAGTTGAAAGAAATTGGAGAGTAGAGATTTTTAAGGCTATGGAGAAGAGGGTTTTAAGAATTCCAGAGTTTCAGGAGGGGTGGTGATGAAAAAATCTCAATCAAGAAAATCCCATTTAAATTATCCTTTTCAAAAATAGTAATAAATTGGTCAAATATTATTATTTTATTATTTTTGACCATTATCCATCGAATACATCATTCAAAAAATCTTCTTATTAACAGGCTCTCCAATGCTCCTTTACTCACAAGGCTCGCTCTAATCCCTGATGATGAATGGAGTAACCATTCAAAATGTTGGACAGATCACACGTATACAAGTGCTATTCTGAAATTCTCTATCAATATGAGTAACTGTGGAGGTCTCCAATCACCCAATTTATTGTATGCTTTTAGTTTGTAAAATGTGCAAATAAAGTCTCCAATTAAATATGTAAAAAGTGCAAATAAAGTTGAACTAAACATCTCCATTTAAATATGTAAAATGTTGCTCTGAACATATAGGGATTCAAACAAATAAAATCTGTCATTTTCAAGCTTTCGTCACTAAGGTAAAAGTCTTAACAGCTTAAAATGTCACGTGACCATAGTAAATCCCATAATGGCCATATTTGATTCTATCACTATAACTGTAATCGAATAAATGCATAATGGTGACCGATATATATAATTATAAATTGTTACTGTTTTCAATAGATATTTGTACTTCAAGGTTACGGAAGCTGGTCAAAAGGTGTTGGTGTTTTCAATAGATGTTCTATTTCGGAGTACAGAGGCTAATGAGTTTATTAAGTAAACCATGAATTCTTTTGTTCCACTCACAAACAGATTCAGAGATTCAATGGACGAGGCAAGTTCACGAGGTTAAAAGTTGAAAGCTGCGGTGGCTTGGTGTTCTTAGGCACTGAGATTAAAATGGACGAAAGGTAAGTGACTCGGTGTTCGGAGGCACTGAGATTTATCCATAAATTGCTTGCCCATGGGAAGAAATACAGAGTTTTGGGATGGTCAAAACCTGTTTTTTAATTTTTTTTTTTATCAATAAATTGCCTGCCATGGGAAGAAATATAGAGTTTTAGGATGGTCAAAAACATGTTTTTTCAAATATTTTTGTGAAAAAAACATTTTTATAGACAATGTATTCCCAATTATGAATTGTGAATGAGATTATAGAAATGTCAAACAAGAAATGTAAGGCTGTAGGTCATTATTTTTAGTAATGTATGAAAGATTGTATGTTAAGTTTTTATTTATTTTGTTATACTTTAATTTTGTTTTTATTAATAAAATTATAAACAATTTTTTTAGATAAAAGAAAATCATAATAACATGGGTCAATATCACCGTTTATCAATACCATGGGTTATCTATGCTTTTGATTATTATGTTATAGATCTAAGCTTTTGATTATTATGTTATGGTTTTAAGCTTTTAATTACTCTGTTAAAAAAAACTGTGAGTCAATACCATACCATGGGCCAATACCATGATTTATTAGTACTATGTGCTCAAAAATCATAACTTATTTCATGATCAATCAAAATATTTTATTTTAATTTAATTTAATAACATTTTTTTTAATTAAATTTATAAGAAAAAAACATATAATTACTTTTGAGATATAAAATATAATTAAATCCTCCATCCCTCAATCTTCATGAATACGGAACTTTTTATATATACATCTGTGAAATTTATATCTAAGGTTTTGCAAATGGGGTAGCAAGCTAAGTGGGCTTGATTGTGGGGAAAATTCCATAATTAAACACGCTTGAGCCAGAGGAGATTCGAGATGAGTGACCTCTTGGGAAGTCCTTGTTACTAGGTGCAAGCCTTGAAAATGATGATTGACACTATGTGATTCATTTCACTAGTTTTAATCCCACTTCTTCATCCCTGTGAGCATCACCCAATGCAATGAGTGCTAAGTGGAGTATTAAAAAATCATGAGAAATTAGTCAGTTATGACTATCTCGCATGGAAATGGTCATGGATGAATGACTTACTTAATGCAGTGGAATCCCAAAAAATGATATCTAATAAATAATATTATAAAATGTTGATTCTTGGGTAGCATTGGATGTGCTTTAGCTTCGAAATTTTGTGGAGGGGTTAGAATACATGAGATTTCCAAGAGCCATAAATCGTTTGGAGAAATTCTGCCCGCAGTGCATTTTATTCAAATAATTAATTATTTTTAATGGAGCCTAAGTTAAAACTTAGGAAATTAAAATAATTAAAGTGAATTAATGTGAATGTGGGTGAGAATATTTTAAGTGATGAGGATTAACTCTGTTTTAATCTTAGCCGTTGATTAAAGATTTGATCACGACTGTTGATCTCTTAACAAGGAAAATATAAAGGAAGGCTTGAGGGTCAGTCGTAGAACATACACACAGAGCAGCACTTGAGCTAAATTGAAATTTAGGGACGTGATTTGCTAGAATTTCGAAGTGAGTTCTAGTGTAGAGAGGGGTAGTACGATAGTGGGACTTCAGTCTAAGGTTGAGAATACATTGCAGAGAGGTAGTGCAACACCAAGGAGAGACAACACAACACCACAGAGAGCGCCACAAAGCTTGGAGAGGTGACAATCACTGAAGAGGCAAAACTGGGGTTTATGTGAAACAGATCGGGTATCAGTTCAACATATCGATTTCTGATCCAGAAAGGCTCACGAGGAGGGTGACACAGTTCTTAGAGGAGGTGACGCAATCTTAGCACAGAGCTGGAAGTAGCGTAGTCACTCGTGGGGTTTGTTTATTTTGCTGTGGGTTTTTCTTTGTTGGGTGAGCTAGATTTGGCACCCTAGTTGTATTTAGAAATATGCTTCATAATAAAATCTTCATATCTGCTGCACCAATTTTCTCGCATTGGGTTTTTTCGGGGACATTTAGTCCAAAAATAAGTGTCATTTTTGTGATTGTCTCATTTATTTTTCAAAACTTGATCTGTATATTGTTGTAGTCTGCAGTGTATTTGCATTAATATTTACTGAATAATTCTGTAAATAACTTGTTAATTGAAGAACACAAGTAGGAAATGAAAATTAGTTAACTGCAGTAGGATTTCCTGTTGTTAGATTCAGAAATTCACATGGTATTAGAGCAATTGTAGATCAAGAAGGATTGAAGCCATCAACGAAAGTACAAAGGAAACTTGCTGCAGGAAAGCAGCTGTCTCGAGAGACAACACAATTTTGGGCTAGAGAGGCAAAGGAAAGGTGACATAGTCACCAAGAAAGGCTCACGCAGAGCTTGCGTCAGCCTGCTATGGCGATGTTGTAGCCGCAAAAGGCAACACAATGATTGTTGGGCCAATGCAGAGGCTATTGAGTTTCATTTTTACAGTTGTCGTGGTTGGAGGTGCAATACAATTTTTTATTTGGAGTTGCAGGCGGGACGCTGATTCTGTTGGTGTAGAACAATGTCTAGGGGGGCAAAAACAAAGTAGAGGGAATCAGTTCCTCAGAAGATTTCTTGCCAAGAAGTCTAGATCCAACGCTGAGCAACAACAAAGAGAGATCAAAGAGGAGTGCTTTGACATTTGTTGGTAGAAGGATTTCCATGAAGGAAATTGAAATTCAGAGGGAGCTTGTTCCTTAGAGGATTTCTAGTGCCAAAGAAATCCATATTCGAGTATCGCTGGGGTAGCAGTGAAAGAGGGAGAAATGAACTTGTTTGACATTTAGTTTAGCAGAGATGGCTGTAAATGCACTGAGGGATCATGACAGGTTGGATGGAGCATCCAACTTTGTCATATGGAAGGCCATAATCTTGTCAGTTTTAGATGAACATTGCATCAATGATTATGCCTTGAGCTTGGTGGTCGTTCCGGTTGATGCTGATCCTCTCAAGAAGTACGAGTAGGCTCAAGTGAAAGCGAAGCACATGATCATGGATAGAGTCAAGGATTATGTGATCCTACATATCGCTGAGAAGAACACAAGAAAGGAAATGTGGGAGGGCTTGACCACATTGTACGAGGGATCTTCTATCGAGTGTAAGATGTTGCTTGAGAGTCAGCTGAGATTGTTTCAGATGCGGAAGGGAGAAGAAATCAATTCCTTCCTTATCAGGTTGTAAGGAATCCGAGATGAACTAGCTTTCGTACGGACTACACCAGATCCTGGATTTATGGTCAGGATTGCCCTAAATGCAGCCACTGAAAACTGGGAAAATTTTGTCCAAAGCATTTTGGGCAAGGCTACTCTTCCTCGCTGGGAGGATATGTGGTTTAAATTTAGAGTATCCTGTTGCTCCAATCATCCGTGTAGCCCCCTTCGAAGTCCCTGCGCGAGCCAACAATTGAGGAGGAGGCCATTGTGTGTGAATATGGATGCCTCATCGAGGAAGAGGACCCCACAACAGAGGATGATGAAGGCACACCATGACTGCATGGTAGCTCGGTTCTTCTCTGTGTTTTGTCAACTCAGTACATATTATAGCTATTTTATTTTTATAGGTGTTACAAAACATTTTGTAAAACATGACTGTTTGACCTTGTTAAGAGGCTAGTTTCTTCCTAGAATGCAACCCCAAACTTGATCTATTTTGAAAACTACCAAGGCTAGGATTGGTTAAGCATCGCTTGCCATGTCAACCCACTGCCTATGTAAAGTTTCTTTTATGATCTAATATAGCTTAGCTTAGCTTACAAAAAAAAATTTAAAAAATTAAACAAATAAATAAAATTTTAAAATTAAAATATATATATAAAAAATTAAAAAAATAAAAATAAAATAAATTAATAATAATAAAAAATTAATAAAACAAATTAAAAAAATAAAATAAATAAAATAAATAAAAAACAAAATTTTAATTTAAAAAAAAATAAAAAATTTAAAGTTAAAACATTAAATAAAAAAAAAAATAATAAAACAATTAATTAACATCATTGTTAAAGTGCACTTTCGGCTAGCATTTTTTTTAAATTATTATTTTAAGTTTTTTAATTTTAATTTAAAAAAAATTAAATTTTTATTTTTATTTTAACTAATTTTTAATTTAATTAATTAATTAATTTAATTAATTAATTAATTTATAATATATTTTATATTTTTTTAATTTATTTGTGTTTTATTTTTATTTTTTAATTTTTAGGTTTTTTTAATTTTTTAATTTTTAGGTTTTAATTTTTTAATTTTAATTTGTAATTTTTAAAAAAAAATGAATTTTGTTTTTTTTTTTTTTTTTTTTTAAATTTAAAAATGTATATTTCATATATTTATATTCATTTAAAATAAATAAATAAATTATTATTTAAATTTTCTTTTGAAATTTATTATTCTAATTTTTTAATTTAAATTTAAATTTTTATTTGTTTTTTAAATTAATTAATTATTTTTTAATTTAAATTTGTAAATTTAAATTATTTTTTATTTTATTATTATTATTTTTTAAATTTTAACTAATTTTAAATTTATTTATTTATTTTTTATTTTTTATTTTTTAAATTATGTGGTTTTATTATTATTATTATTATTATTTTTATAACTTAAAAAAATAATATTTGTTTTTGTTTTGAGTTAATTTTGATTTTTTTCTTTAAATTGTGTGTTTTTAAAAAATTTCTTTTTTTTTAAATTTTCTTTTGAATTCTTTTGTGTTTTTCTATTTTTTTATTTAATTGTTTATTATTATTATTATTTTTACAAGTGATATTTTATATTGAATACTATGCCTAAAAATCGTTGGAATTTTATTTTCATAAAGGTGATATTTTATCTTGAATGTCATCGTTGGATTTTCAAAGCTTTTGAGAAACACGATAATAGATTATCTTTAATACCATGCGTAAAAATTGTTGCATTTTTAAGACTTTGATATTTTATCTTTAATGTCATGGTTATTGTTGAAATTTTAGGGTTTTTCAGTCATGATATTTTATCTTTAATGTCATTATTAAAAATTGTTGACAATTTACCTTGAGAAGAAAAAAATGTTATTCCAAAATTAACACTTTTCATTTTCAAGGGGTTTTTTGCACACAAAAAAGTGATGATGTTATTCCAGCAACAACATTTTTCGTTTTCAGGCTGTTTTTTGTATATAAAAATTTGGCGATGTTATTCTAGTATCAACACTTTTCGTTTTCAAGTTGTTTTTGCACACAAAAAATTGACGATGTTATTCCACCATCAATACTTTTTGTTTCGAGGGTGTTTTTTCAATCTTTTTTTCAAGAAAATTTTTGGTTTTTAGGATAATTTAAAACAAATGTTGAAATTTGACTCTAAAAAAAAACAGTTCATTCTGGAAGACACTTTTTGTTTTTGGGTTGTTTTTTCATGTTTTTTGAGTTTTTTTGGGCTAGAGTTCTCGTTTGATCGGTAACTATATTAAAATTATGCTTGAAAGTGGTTTGATTTTTACACAAGCTTGAAACAGAGAAAAATGTGCTTGAGATAAGTTTCAATGTTCTCCAAGCATAACTTGCAAGGGCATATGTCCCCCAAGCTCCATTTCATTCACGTAAGTAGACTATTTGTTACTAATAGCTGGACATAATGAAGGTTCATTTGCGAGATTAGATGAAAGACTCAACTTCATCATTTACGAGATCTAGTCAAAGACTCGACTCAATCAGGAGATGATTTGTTTCATTTTTTAACGAGCTTGACATATGAAAATAATTATGTTCAAAGAACTTTGTTTCAATTTTTAACAAGCATGACACAAGAAAATGAACTATGCTGATGGGAACTTGTTTCATTTTTTAATGAGGTTGACACAGGAAAAGAACCATCCTCATGGGAACCTGTTTCACTTTTTAATGAGGTTGACTCATAAAAAGAACCATCCTCATAAATACATGTTTTATTTTTTAATGAGGTTGACATAGTAAAATGAACTATCCTCATTTACCTGTTTCAATTTTTAACGAGGTTGACACAAGAAAATGAACTATCTTCGTAAATGCATGTTTCATTTTTTAACGAGGTTGACACAGTAAAAGGAACTATCCTCATTAAATCTTGATCATGGCTTCCAAGTGGAAGGAACACATGTCAAGGGACACACCTTGATCATGGCCTCCAAGAAGTCTTCATCAGAAGGAAGAACAGTTCTCTGGAATGAATCCATGTTAAGGGACTCAAAAGGGATAAGAACATCATGTTCAAATACCTCCATAGGGTTCACCATTTCAATTACTGGATCTAAGTCAAAGGAAGTCGAGCAAACAGTGAGAGGCTTGCTTGCATTGGTAACTGAAAACATGGGACTAGTTGCCACATAATTAACTTGTGGTAGGGTAGATACCACTTCCATGTAAGGAAAATTCAGGGGTGTCGAATGATTGGTATTCAAATCAAGACTAATGAAGGAAAGCTAGTCAACAATCACAATGTTTTCATTGTGAGGGAAAAGACATCACATGAAAGAGTATCGATACGACAACTTTCATTGCATAGACATAGTCTCGCCAAAGGAGTAAATTGAAATCCAAGGGGCCTTAGACTACCATAAGATCAATACAGACATTTTTACCTTCCAAGGTAATAGGAAACTTAGGAAGGATCCCTAAAGGTTCACTAATGGTTCTGTTAAAAGTAGACATATTTTGTGTAACAGACACAAGCTGAGGGGAACCCAAAGCTTTCCAAGTAGTTGAGGATAAAATACTAACATAAGCACCTTCATCTACATTTGTGCGATGCACATTTTTACCACAAACTTTCACAATGATTTGGAAAGGGATGGAAGAAGGAAGACGCGGTTATGTCAGTCTATTCCAATTAAAGGAAAGACCTCAGTACTTGGAGGGGGTTCTGTAGAAACAAGTGAAATGCCCCCTGGCGTAGAAGAATTTGATGTAACAAGAACCTAAGAGGTATGAATTTCACTCTCTACAGGGAGAGTGGGATCGACCGAATGTGAAATGAAGTTGACCACTTGATCAACTAATGGATCATCAACCAAAGTGATACGGGTTTCACCCTCCAACGAAAGTGTGGGATTGATTGTACTTGGAATTAGATCAATCACATCGTTAACTGACGGTAGGTCGAGATAAAGTTTATGGTAACTTGTTGGAAGTTGTTCTTGTGGAATAGTAAGGTTTTTCAACAATTTTGAGGCTTCATTCATATGAGGGCAAATGTGACTATGATGACTCCCTTTGCATACTCTACAAGGAAATCTAACTTTACTCTTTTTCCCAGGAACCTGACAATCACTGATTGATGGATCACTAGTAAGTTGATATAATTTTTCTGACCATACTTCCAAGTCCTTAGGAATAACGGGACAATTGATAAGGAAGTGGTCACCCTTACAAAGCTTGCAAGGGTATTTGGGTTTACGATGCATGTTAGAGGTTTTCTCAACACTACCAACACTTACAACCATGGTTGGTTGGTTGAATTCTTTCTTATCTTGCTTCTTGCTTCTTCTTCCCTTTCTTAGCCACCTAGTTACTAGCATCAAGGCTTTTACCAAGCGAAGAAGAAGAAAGGGAGGAAGACATGTTGGGCGAAGAAGGTAAAGGGTCAACATGAGGTTGTTGATGTTGAGATGGTGAACTCTATTGAGGTGAAGCATCCAGTTGAGGTGGAACAATTTGAGTATTCGAGTGCAACGAAGTTGAAAATAACCATACCAGTAAACCTATGGTAAATCCAGGTAATGAAAATGTATCCATATAAAGAGGACCAATATTTCCAAAGCAAGGAAAAGTATTAGGATTCTTGTTAAGAGGGGTTCATTGGTTGGTAAATTGGACTGTTTCCATTAGATTTAACTTCAGTGAATTTTATTAACAATTTAAAAATATTAAGAATTCAAATTCATAATTCACATTTAAGGTCTCTAAAACGTAAAAATAAAACACGCGCTATCAAATCTAGGAGGCAAACCACACACAAACATTATGTTTCCATAGTTGGTGATGAAATCCAACCTCGCAAAGATCAATGTGGAACACTAGCGGTTGGAATAGTTACCGTGACAACTTGCTTAATGAAATAGTCTGGTGCATGTAACTCCACTATGCCATCTCGAAGTGAAGATTATGCTCTAGAAAGTTCAAGTGAGTTTAGTCAATGCCTACTCTAGGTACAGTTGGACCTTTCCTCCACCGTCACCTTGGGAAAAATCATAAAGATTATGGTGACTACGGTTATCAACTGAGACAATTGAACCTGGGGGAACAGTTTGTGGCCCGATATACATGCAAGGGCAGAGTATCAAAGCTCAATCCCCTTGAAAGCTCCTCGACATGGTAAATATGAGGTTTAATAATAAGTGATCCCAGGCTCCTCGACAATGGTTAATCTGAGGTTTACCATTTTTATTACGTGCACATCTTCTATATTCACCAGTGAAGTAGGTATGATTACTCCACTGGGTTTGACATGACTTCATGCTTGACTCTTTTAAGAAGATATTCCCATAGAAAAATTGCAACAATTGGATTTTCCCTATCGAAAGATGCTACTTGTTTGTTTTATCTGCTTTGGAAAGTTAATTACTCCGTATTTCAAAGCACTAATACTGAACTAGATTGGTGGAAAGAGCCCTAGAAAACGTAAAAATTTATAGAATTTTATTTAGCGCTATGTTATTTTGGCTGTTTTTTACTCAAAGGGTAAATGGTTATGAAACTAGTGGTGTTATGACCTGACCCAAAACTGAAAGCAATCAAATATAATAATGTAATATTTTCAATTCGATGAATCCTAACTAAAGTAAGGAGAGAGGTTCCATTCACTTCCAACAATGAAAAAATTGAAGTGAAAATATAACAAATTCTCTAATGCACTAATTTCAGCAGGAAAAACTAATGCTAATCAATTCAAAACAATTTTATAATTTTTATGTTTTAAAACAATCATAAAAACTGGTAAATTCAAATCATTGTTATCTTTCAATTGATGAAATAACTCTTTACAACAGGCATAAATGAATATATGATAAAATTCACTGAAAGAAAAGAGATTGACACAACCAATTCCAGAAGTGAAAGACACTTTTTTGAAAGATCAACAAAACAACAAAACTCAAAACCCAAAACTGTAAAGATAAGTGATTTTCCTAAAAAAGACAATAAAATAAAACCGATCTAAATCTACGGTTGAATTTTCCAGAATGTAAACTATGCAACTATAATCTATGCACAATTCACTTGAAAACTATGTAAATGTAATCTATGCAAAATAATTCTTAAACACAAGATGATTCCAAATCAGTGAAATAACAACAAGACTATTTTCCTTCACCAATGTAATCTAAAGAATCAATCATGTGTAAGTAAAGAAAATTGAGTGAGAATTCCAAAGGTCAAAAGTAAAAGCACTCAAAGGCGGTTGACATTCAAACACATTTTTTTGCTGAAAAAAGAAAAAAATGCAAAAATTGTTAAGAAACTGAGACAAACCTCGAAGTAATGACCAAAGGAAATCAAATTAAGAATTTCTCAAAAAAGAAAATTGAAAACACCCGATTAACTTAACAGAGACTTAATGAGATTGTAAACAAGCTAACAAGGTCATAAAAACCAAAAATTTGGACTTAAATTAGAGAAACCTTAACTTTTTCAAAAAATTTACTAGGTTGTGCAGGTAGACAACAGAGCTCAGGGTAAATGCACACTGTTTCTAAAGAAAAATTGCGCACATCTGCGCTCTGTTTCTGAACAAAAACTGTAGATCGAGAAAATTAAGAAAAAAAAGAAAAAAGAAAAAAAGGTTTCAAACTAGAAATTTCAATTCTTAGAAGGGTTTAAAGGCATCAAAGGTTACAAAAGGACACAAAATATAATTTGTTCTCCATCGGAGTCACCATTTTATTTTCTAGATAAATCTCTCTTGCGAACACGAGTGATCTCCCTAGTATCCCAACAAATAACTAGAAACAAACAACCATTTGAATACCTCTCATCCTAAACTATTAGCATTCAAATTATTATAACTTACAAATGAGGAGGTTATGCTCATACCTTTCAACAAAATGTTTGATGTAGACCTTGCATTTCGCTCCAAAGAAATCCTTCAATGCTGAGAAGAACCTGCAATCACAAACATGCAAAAATTCAAAACACCTGTAGTATGTAATAATAAAAAACACCAGTTCAACTTAATGATCAAGGAGATTAATAATTTCCATTGTTTTAATGAATCTAAAAACAACACAATGAGAATAATAGATCCATATGTATTATCAAGAATATAAAGAGCAATCTTACAATTTGAGCCTAGATGTTATAAGCCTTTTCCAATGGTCTCCTTCCCTTTCCTTGATGAAAAGCTCTTCAGACCCAAAACGAGTAGCATGAGTTTAAAAATTCTAATCCCAAAAGTCTCCCATTCCTTTAGTCCCATGCTAAATTTATAGGGAGGAAGAGGAGGTTTCTAGTTCCACTTCTCAAGGGATATGATCCTTAAGAAAATGTTTTTAATTCCATATACCAAGGGATGAGGTGCAGGTATGTAACGATTCGAGGTTTCTAATTTGGATAAGATTCCTCAACCAAAGCTTCTAGAACGAACTTGTTTATTTTTACGTGCGTGAATAGACATGCGCACTTTTTGGTGGAAGAAACTGTGCAGATTTGCACAGTTTTTGTTCAGGAAAATCACGCAGTTGCTCAAAAATGGCAGTGAAAACGAAAATTCCTTTTGTCCATGTTATTATTTTACTTCAAGCTTCATAGGGGATTCACTTGAGACACACCATCGGATGGCGAGATATCCAAATTGACAACCATGGTGACAAATTTTAGTGTAACACTATGTCCTTGGAGAGCTACCAACATACGTGTAATCACTGCTAATCAGCTGGTCAAGCCTTGATATCCATTCTTACTTCAATATGTTGTTTAACTTGATGATAATTTATTCAACCCTTGTAACCCTGCAAGATTGCAATTTTTATTACTGTACATAAAACCTAAGTGATATTACAAGACAAACCTTAGGTCAATATTGTAAAGTTTATAGTTCAATTCAATCAACCAAAGTGAAGGGTGTCAACTCAATGTTAATGTATTCAATAGCACTGCAACATTTTCATATAGTATCTTGGTCAAGTATAGTCAAAGACTTGTCAACTAGATGCAAAATCACTATCCCAAACCATGTGTCATAGTTAAGTCTTGTTCAATAGGGTTAGTTAAGTTTAAGGTGTCACCTAGGTTATGTATATTTCTATAATATCTCTGTAAGGTCAAAGTAAACCATCATAGAATGCTCACAAAGTCAATCACTATTTTTATTTCACAATCAAGGTATTGTTATGTTAAGCAACTATCAAGTTCATGTAATTGTTTCACTAATGCACTAGTTCAAGGTTTATGTCACTTGCTATCCCATCACATTACTTTCTAAACAATGCCACTGTTGATGTAATATATAGATGAATAGTGAATTAAGCCATTTTAACCTTCAATTTGTCAACCAACAATCATTTTCCTATGCCAATGTGTCAATATATCACTTGCCATCCATAATTTGTTAATCAGGTCATCTTGTTGCATAAGGACACAATAAAGTAACAAAGTTAAGGTATTACTATCATGTCACAAATAGTCAAGGTTACACTTCATAGAATTATTACTAACTCAATCACTGCAAGTGAATTTCACTTGCTGTCCATTACATTTTGCTGTCATTGTTGAGGTCACAGTCAATAAGTCAAGTCAAAGCCAAATTTACAGTCCATTAAATGTCAATGTCACAGTCAAATTTATAACAGTTATTGTCATTGTTGAAGATGAGTCAAAGCAAGCAACAATCTTGCTATAGGTGACTGTCCTACTGTATAGGAACTCAAAGTCTCATCAAAAGGATAAAAAGTCACAATAAATTAGGCAATTCCCATGCTACACATGTCTTATATTTCCAATAGTTATGAGACCCAAAAGGTATCAACACAGAGAGCCATTTAGTTTCATTCCTTCAACATACAATCATGGTTGATAATCATTCAATTTATTTGAGAATATAAGAGGTTGCAATCAAGCCATTGCTATTATCAAAATAGTAGGCTTGGACCTTCCTGGTTTATCTAAAAGAGTGATCTGCAATAACAAACCTTCAAAATAATAGGGGAAAATCAAGAATTCTGTACCTGACATAATATTCTCCTCAACAGGTTGAAGCGCAGATAGTGAGTACAAGTCCAAAAATTTTAATCCTGTGATGATGATGAAATTTTGAAGGATTAATTAGATGCTAAACTAACTCATCTGAGACCCAAGAGAGTATCTCAAGCTTCACTCTCCTTACAAAGTCTTGAATCATAATACAAAAAAGGACCTAACCCTATCCTCCTAAAGATTTGCGTTATCTGCCTTAAGGTGGTCAAATATTTTTAGCGCTATTATTAGTGATATTTATATTAGAGAAATTTTTCTAAAATGGGCCTCCTAAGAAATATATACAATTAAAATAATATTTATAAGAACTAATAGGATTGAAGATGATGATGTCAACCATAGGGGATGATTCACCATTTTTGGGGTAAAAAAGTAAAGAGATTAAGAAATAACAAAATAATAAAACTTTTTTTTCAACTTATCTCCCTATGGTTTTACTCAAATTTCGAGTGGGAGTACTCATTGGATGAAAAATTTAATTCCTCATCCAAGGAGTATCCATGCTGCATACTCTCGATGGACCCTGCTACATAAAAAATGAGAAATACATGAAAAAACGTGATTGCAATCATGATGTATTTCTTATTTTTCGTGTATAAATGTCCATCAAAAGTATGCAACATGGGTACTACTTGGATGATGAATCAAATTCTGCATCCAACGAGTGTTCCCGCTTGAAATTTGAGTAAACCCACAGGGAGATAAATTGAAAATACGAGTTGAAAAAGTAATTTTTCTTTTTTTACCTCTAAAATTTGATGATGTAATCTAATGTTATTTTATTTCCACTGTTATTTTATAATTTCCTTAGAAGTCCCATTTTAGACCTAAAAATTCCCCTAATGGTTGTAATAATTATTTTGTGAAAGATATGAAGTCTCTTTTATAGTGTTTGTTTAGGCTAATTAGGGGCTTATTATATGAAAGTTAGAGGAGAGTTAATAAATTAATTATTGTAGAAGTATTTTACATATATTACTTTAAATATTTGTTGCCCTTATGGATGAGGAGATGGACATATGATATTTTTTAAAGGGTGCACAATACTTGTGATCCCTTACTTTAGAATGAATTCTCCATTAAACATTATAAATAACCCTTCCTAAATGAATGTTATGCAACAAAAATCAATAAGTACCCTTTAATGATTAATAAATAATAATAACTAACCCTTAAGGACCCTATTTAAAAATTGAAATCAATGATTGGATTAGTGCATATGGTCTTACCTGATTGTGAAGTTAATGATTCGTTTATTTCCGTTGGTTCTTGAAGTTATTTAACTTATACAAAATGAGATTCTGGTGAGAATTATTGTCATATATTTACAACCATAGGTGAATAAGGTGTCGTGTCACTACCCCTGGGGTTTTAGCCCAGACACTGGGGTCACCAACTTCAAACTCAATTTTCTCTCAAACCAAGGAGGACTTATGTGGCATTCCACATACCATCGAAAATATCTTGATGATGAGAATCCAATGATGTGGATATCTAAGTCAAAATCAATATTTTGACCCTTCAAAAACCCTTGACAAAGTTGGGGTATATCCTCATCCTAGGGAATAAAAAACCTAGGACTTGGGTTTTCAACCATCCAACGATGGCACTGCCAACTTGATGTAATCCGAAAATGATTAAGAATCATTCATTAACCGTTTGACATCAACGACTAGTATTTTTAGTCAAAGTCAAACCCAATCAACTCCCTGGGCTGACATTAATGACAACACCATCCAACATGAATTCTGGAATTGAATGATTCATCAATATTCATTTCTTCTGAAATAAAACTTTGTTCAAGCTCTTTGTCCTTCCTGCTAGCTGATATCTTTTTGCGAATCAATTTCGTATTTGCAGTATCTTTTGTCCTCTTTTCAATCGACAATGAACTCACATCAGTATCATTTATGCAACATACATATTGCTCTACAAAGGTACTAATACCTGATTCTTCGATGATTTCTTCAACATCTATGATTAACCCTTGATTTTCATGAGTATTGTTTATGCAATGTACAAATTACTCTACAAAAGTATTGA
Organism: Pinus albicaulis; assembly: GCA_034641835.2. NCBI lineage: Eukaryota > Viridiplantae > Streptophyta > Pinopsida > Pinales > Pinaceae > Pinus > Pinus albicaulis. Next base: position 250,948,671 of record CM076580.1, on the reverse strand, counting down.
TACTTGATTCTTCGATGATTTCTTCAACATCTATGATTAGCCCCTGGTTTTTGTCAATGCATTTTGAAATTCTTCACTTTTCTCTCTAATTTATAGAAATAAGTTTCCGTATCCAATTGTTTCTAAGTGTGTTCCAAATAGACCCTCTTCATCAATGGATTTAACTGCTTCAACTTCACTTAAGTTAAATCTATGCAAATTATCTGCGAGCTTTGTAACATGAACCACAATCTTCACTGTGATTTATCCAATGTTAAAAAACGAAGAAATGAATTGTTTTGTCTTTTTGCTTTGAAATATATTTATCCAGTCAATGTATTGCTTACATAATTTAGCAACAAAATACCTGTCTATAAAAAATTCAACAATAGAAACAACTTACCTTGAAATCCATAAATTTGAATTGGAATATCACTTTTTCATTCTTCATGCAAACCTTTTCCCCATAAGAAATATTGTGCCTATGCAAATATAAAATGAGGTCGCTGTCCAGTTATCATGGAATTGACTTGCCTTATAAAAACATATTGAGTTAGACAAAAGTTTAAAGAAACATTATGCTTCTACAATATAGCATACCATAATTGCATTGGTTATTTATTCACAAAGAATTTAGGATTACATGGAAAACCATGAAATCCATCAATAGAAATCAAAACTATTATGAGATACACCATCGGGAAGAACCTATTGGTCTTGGATAAATTAGCTAGCTGAGAAGCTAATTCATTAGAAATGATATCAACCAATCGAATACAAAATATTTTTTGTATGTGTGATAAGGAATATAGAGAATGCATTTTGGAGCAATTATTGTAGTTTCTTGGCCCATGATATGTGTACAAAGCCAAAAAAAGTCCCTAAATAGTTGTTTAAACAAAGATATATCTAGGACAGAAAAACTATAAGGAACTTTGTAACTTGGTGAAAATAAATCTCTAACATCTTTAGCCTCATTTGCTTTTGAGGTCGCAAAACTATTTTCTTTAGAAAATTCCAAGCACATATTAGCTCTTGGTAACTTGATTATCCATTTGAATGTCTTCAAATTCAAAGGAATCCTTTTCATTGGTAGCATATATATTTATTTTTTTATTTTTTATGAATCAATATTTTTTGTGCACGAATGAACAATTTCCTTGAATTAAAAGCTTCTGGCACACATGCAACATTTTCTAATCCACTAGTCCAAATCTTGTAATTGCTCTCTTTTGTTCATAGAATTGTATAACACTTACATGCAATCGACGAGTAAAAGTTCTCCTTGATACATGCAAGTAAATGAGCGGTATCAGTGTAAACAAATTCTTTGTTTTTTTGCTAACCATGTTCATTTCGTTGTTGAAAACATTTTCTGAATCAATATCACTCTCAATACCACTGCACTGCACAATTTTTTTCGATTCTGTGTATATTCACTAGCTCTTACTATTGCAAACATGAAATCGACTTTAACTATTTCAGTTGTGCAATATGTTACAAAAGACATTTGTCAATAAATAGCAAGAATATTCCAAAGCTAATGTTTACAAAAAGTAGTGCAAATATCACTCAAACCTCCAAAACCATCTTGTCCATTTATTACACATCTCGCTTCTATATTACTATAAATTCTTTGCAATAATGACAACTAGCTCATAGGCCGCCAATAATAATTCTCACTTAAAAAAAACGTGCTAAGTTACACCTACTACGAAATGACAAGGCCACGTGGCTGGTGCCCACTAATTTTTCATTATCGACTTTGAATTACAAATAACTTGACACAAAAATTTGAAAAAGCTCAAAGATGCATGCAGTGTGACGTATCATTGCAAATTGCTGCTCTCTCTTATCTGCTAACCTACATAAAGGCTAGTTAAAAAATTAATCACATTTTTTTAAAAGTCCATGAACATATGGAAAAAGTGTCACACATGATGGGAATATGCAGAGAAAATATTCAAATAAACCAGTATGTACAGAGAAAGGAAGATGAAAAAATGAAAACAACACTTCCGCCTATTTGCAAGTTCCGCACAATGTTTTTGCATTTTTCCTATATTTTGCAATTGTGCAATCAAGAATTAGCTCAAGTTTATAATAAAACAATTAGCAAATATGAAATTTCAAATACTGGATACTATTTCTGCAATCTACAATTGTTATTTCCTTGCAACAACTAAGTTAATTACTTATTAATTTTTGAATCTGCATGAGAACGAATAAACAAATCTATAGTTACAAATTATATGAAAATAACTAAAATTGAGAAAAATGTGTCGTATTGCATTTATAATTTCCTTTGAACTTTATTGTTTCAAAAAATAAAACATATATTTTGCAGTGTTACAATCATACGAAGTATAACAAAGCATGAATGCATCATCATCACTCTAGTACATATGTGAAATATGAACATGACATTGTTGAAGAAGGAAGTTTGTCCAAATGAAATCAATAATTTTCTTATTCACATAAATACAATTCCTTTATATCTCTTGTAACTGCTCGCAACACATATACTCTAATAGCTGTTTACTTATTTTGTTATTTGAATTGATGTCAGTATTGAAATCTCCAATAACTATAAAAATGTAATCATCAAGTGTGAATTGTGCCTTTATTGCTACTATTTGTTCATTGATTTCCGAAACATATACAAGTGGCACAACATATACATTTATTATGCATATACGACATTGGAAATATACTTTCGACAAAACAAGTTCGATTATGTTATTGCAAACTTTTTTCGTTGATACAATTTCTATGTTTTCTTGTATGCAAGTAAGGACTCCATGAAGACAATTTGATATGCTGAAATTGAATTTGTGAAATTCAGTATTTAATGATGGAAATTTTAAATTCTTTTCCTAGATACACAGAATCATAGTACTCATTAAGTCTTCAACACACACAATGTTATTCACATGCGTATGTAGACTTCACGTATTCAAACTTGCATTAGTTAAAGTATTTGCACTTGCTATAAGATTTTCTATGTACCCTGATTTCCATGATGCTTTAGTTCTTAAGCATTTATTTTTATCTAATAACTTCTTATTCACATAAAAATTATCAGTTTGTGTAAGTTTTTGAAGAAGATACAATGATTCCATCATCCTAACATGTGACAGTGTTGTATAACTAGTCCATGTGTTGACATGCCACTTGGATCAAATGGAAGTCCATTCAATGTTAAACCCCATGATAGATGAATTTTTGTAGCACAAGCTATCTGTATTGGAAATTGTTTGCGCACTATAGTTGTAAATCTCTTTCTATGACATCTTAATGGTTTTTAAACATGTAATATTGGAGTCTAATTAGATGAATTTTTTTCGTCATATAGTTCACGATACTTGTTTCTTTGAAGTTTACCAATATCTAAATTTACAAAATATGTCCATAACAAATCAACATGCTTTCTATTTTTTGTATATTTTTTGCATATTCCATCCACGTCATTAACAAGGCCATCCTTTGTATTATAGTTCCTTGCATACATCTCAACAAGAACATTTCATTTGATAAGTATTCTTGATGGTAATCTCATTGTCTTCTCATATACTACAAAGGCTATTTCCTTACTGTGAGATTTGTCAATTACATCAAGGACTATTATCTCTTCATTTACATGTGACAACATTTTTTCTTTATGATTCTTTACATCTCTGTTTCTGTAAAATAGGAATGGAAACAATTGATCGAGTGGAGAAGGTATATAACAATTATCAATTATATATTTTATGTATCCATTGAATTATTGATTCACTCACATTTTTTTAAGGATTTCAATGAATTTGTTATTTTTTTGATGCATTTTCATATGCAATTCATAACATTTGACTTTGTCTTTCCAAAAATTGTATGCTAGTTTTTCACCTGCTAAGTTGGGTTGATAAAAAGTTAGAGAATCTTTGATCGATTGTGCTTGGAACAAGTCACCTGAAATTATTACATCGTTTTTTCCAAAATAAGGCAATGAAGTATGCTCATGAATTTTCCTAATAATTTGAAAACTTGTATAATAATGTTGAACCTATCAAATACGTCTCATCAATGAGCATGACATGAAGTTGTTCACAATGTTTTGTCAATGTGTCTAATTTTTCACCTTTAAGAGAAATATATTCTGATTTATTAAATGGTAAATGGAATGTAGATGCAACGTTATACCAATTGCATTGAATGCCGCCTTCCATGTATATGCTGTCATGATTCCTTTTAATTAAGCTGGGTCATATACGAACATGATGTTGTACAAGTGAATTAGGAATTGGAATATTGCTATAGCAATAAACGTTTTTCCAATGCTTGCAAAACCTATTACAAGTACATACAATGGTTAATTTGGATTTTATTTTTCTCATCCACTATTTCTTTCACTATCTTTCCCTGCTCTGTGTTAAGCATTCTCATGATTTCATAGAATTTTGTTTCTTCTAGTACTTGTGGCTATTTTACAACTTGATAAGGTCTTTCAACAATTGACTTTGCATTTCTATCCATTTGCAAATATTGAAAATATGACTTGATACTATATCCTTGATAAATTTTTTCACTCTTTATTTATTTATATGGAGATACATTTCTTGCAAACAATTTTATGTTGAGATTCAACAAGATGATTATCCTAGTGAAAATTAAACACCTACACTAGGATGGAGCCTCAGTCTATTTTTAAGTGCAAGTCTATTTTTAGAATGGATGAAAAAATTCCATTTATAGCAGAAGTCTATTTATAGATGGCGAGAAAATTCTATTTATAGATGATGTTCTATTTTTAGATGTATGTGCAAAGTCTATTTATAGATCACATGTCTATTTATAAATGCATATCGACTATTATTATCCCTTAATAATAATTGGACAATAACTATTAATCTATTCTCATGGAGCACTTGGAAACAATTAATTGAAGTGGAAAACCAGTTAGCTATGAGAATTTGAGTTCAAAGGTTGGTTGGTGGGACATGCAAGTGGAATTAGTTGTAACTGAGTGATTTGAAGTTGTAACAGAGTTGGATGTGTAATTATGTGAGTTGTAAAGTAGTTTAACTCAGTTAAGTGAGTTAAACTCAGTTGTGCTATTTATAAGTGAACATACACTAGTGAGAAATCATTGAATTAATTATTTAATTAATTCACAAGCATTGGTCTCACATGTAACTAAAGATTTACTACTGTTAACTACATGCATGTCAGATCCAGTGGAGACCCAGTTGAAAGATATGTTAAAGGGACAGTTTGACTATCAGTTGTGACATTAGTGGGTGCACTCATGCAACCACACACACATTGGATATGCCAATGAGGATTGCGCATTCAAGGCAAGCAAGATCTCATTCATACAGGGATTGTGATCAACAGGGATTGCGCAGTGGAGACAGGCTGTCAGGAGGCAGTAAATTGGCGCATGTATTTGCCAATTTTTGTATGGCAGTGTGAGACAATTGTATATTGTACTAAGGGCTCTTGGATTAGAGTTTTGTATGAGATTGTTTCATGATCCATGCTATATACATAATATATGATAATTTTGTTTTTAGATTTATGATTTCCTAGTAAAAACATTTGTGTTATGTGTAATTGATCTTTCTTCATGTGTTTGCAATTGGCGATCGTGTTTTAAATTTCCGCAAAGATTTTTGTAGAAGTGATTTTGTATTTAATAATGGCATATAATTGTTAGATTAGGAGAATCCAAGCAATACATAATTGTATTAAAATCTCTACATGGTATCGGAGCAAAGAAGATTGCAATTTTGAAGCAGTAGCTGAGTTTGCTGGTGGAAACAATTTGAATTTGCTGCAAGAATTTCTTGGTGCGACAGTTGAGTAAACATTGAAATGGATTTCAATGGCTTGTGGCTAGAGTATGCACTCGAGGGCATCTCGTCCTACATTTCCTGGAAGGACAAGATGGAGGCGGTGCTTGAAGATAATGTCTTGAAGGAATTCATCAACAATTATGTTCCTAAGCCCACTTCGACGGATGCTGCATTACTTGATGCATGGAAAAATAAAGTAGCGAAGGCGAGAAGGATTCTGTTGGAAGGTGTACGAGACCACATTGTCTCAAGCCTTCATGGGAAAGCCACTCCATATGCTATGTGGAAGGCTTTGACGGATCTTTTCCAAAGAAGCAGCGACCATAAGAAATTGGCGCTGAAGGATAAACTCAGAAAGATCAAGATGGAAAAGGGCGACAATATTCCAAAGTATCTCACAAAGTTTTTCCAATGTCGGGATGAATTGGGGAGTGTGGGAATCACTGTTGTTGATGATTATTTGGTGATTTTAGCTCTTTTGGGACTTCCTAAGAGTTGGCACAGTTATGAAGACTCTGTCAATGGATGAGAAAAATTTCCAGATTGGGAATGAATGTGGTCGGATCTGGTGCAGGAGGAGTTCAAGCGGAACATCGAAGATGGCTCTTCATCAAAGCATGATGATGAAGAGGATTTTGCTTTGGCTACCAAGGCAAGGAAGGGGAAGGGGAAGAAATTCCATTCAAAATATGAGTCTAAAGGCAAGAAGCTTGATTTTTCCAAGGTGAAGTGTTTTCACTGTCAAGAACATGGGCATCTCACGACTAACTGCCCACAGAAGAAAAAGAACAAGAAGGCTGTTAGAGCTGCAGCTGGTGAGGTCCTTGCCTCGCAATTTGAATTTGATTTCTCCTTGATCGCATGCTTGGTATCAAGTGCAATTGGATCAATGTGGTATCTTGATAGTGGTTCTTCCTTCCACATGATGGGAGATAAGGAGATTTTTAGTGACTTGGAGGAGAAAGATCTCCAAATGCATATAGAGATGGGCTATGATGGAGGATACAGTGCGACTGGCATTGGTACGATTACCTTTGAGAGAGAGTCAAATAAACCATTTCAATTGAAATATGTTATGCATGTTCTAGGTATGAAGAAAAACTCGGTCTCAATCACAATGTTGGAGGATAGAGGCTATGAAGTTGTTTTCAGCGATGGAAAAGCTTTCCTGCTACATAAAAAAATGTGTCAAGCCAAGAGGATAGGGATTTTAGTTAAGAATCTCTACAATCTGGAGGTAGATGGCTGCATTTCTATGATGTGAAAGGTAGAAAAAGTGGTGAGCCGGGACGAGGGCGAATTATAGCATAGGAAATTGGGCCATCTTCATCATGGAGCCTTGAAAGTCATGCAACAAATATCTACTGGACTTCCAATGGGAACACTTGCTTAGTTAGATTAGTGCAAGGGTTGCACCATGGGAAAGTATGTAAATTCCACCTTTCATGAAAAGGAGAACCATGCTTCGGTGATCCTGGAGAGAGTTCACACAGATGTGTGTGGACCATTCTCGGTTGCTTCAACAACAAAACACATGTATTATGTTATTTTTGTTGATGAATTTTCTCGTAAATGTTGGATCTTATTCATGCAGAAGAAGGATCAAACATTATCAAAGTTTCGTGAGTTTAAGGCATTGGTGGAGAAAGAGTCGGGGAAGTAAGTGAAGGATCTGAGGGGCGATAATGGTGGAGAATACATCTTGAATGAATTCAAAGACTTCTGTAGCAAAGAAATAATTCGAAGAGAACTCATAGCGCCTCATAACCCACAACAAAATGGGGTCGCAGAGAGGAAGAACAGAACAATCGTGGGTGCAACACGAGCAATGCAATATGATCAGGGCCTACCAATGAATTTGTGGGTGGAAGCATGCAACACTGTAGTTTATGCGCAAAACCGTTGTCCTCATAGAGTACTTGGCATGAGTATACCTGAAGAAGCTTTCACTAGTAAGAAACCAAATGTTTCTCACTTTAATATTTTTGGCTCATCTGTTTATGTGCATGTGACCAAGAATGCCAGGAAGAAGTTGGAGCCGATTGCTGAAGTTGGGATATTTGTGGGGTACACAGAAACACCCCATAATTATCATGTGTATTTTCCAAACATTCAAATGACTGTGGTGCGACGAGATATAAAATTCAATGAGGAGAAAGCCATGAAGTTTTCACTTGAGAGGGAGCTAAAATTACATGCGGAGGAAGAACTGTTGGTTCCCAAAGATGAGTCTCTAGATGTGGATTAGCCATAGGAGGAGGTTCATGGAGTGGAGGAGTCCACTCACGCAAAGCCAAACATCAGAACTGACAGAAGGCATACCACAGAAGCTGAGAGGTTGAAACTTGATGCTGCACAGAATGTAGGAGTCCCTACTTCACATCATAGACAAAGACAGTCTCCTGAACAATTTACTCGATACATGGCTCTCATGAGAAAATGTATTGTGACTGAGCCATATTCCTTTCAGGAAGTAGTGCAGGAGCCCACATGGGTAGATGTAATGGTGGAGGAGTATGACTCCATTGTCAGAAAAAGTGCTTGGGAAATTGTTCCAAGGCCAGTTGATAAATCAGTGATAGGTTCAAGATGGATATATAAGGTAAATCAAGTTGCTGATAGGAGTGTTGAGAAACACTAGGCCAGTTCTGTGGCCCGGGGCTTCTCACAGATCGAGGGGATTGATTATGAAGAAACCTTTGCACCTGTCGCACAATATTATTCCATAAGGACCATCTTCTCTCTTAGCGCAGATGGGTTGGAACATTCATCAGATGGATGTGAGGACTACATTTCTCAATGGGATCATTGAGGAAGAAGTGTAAATTGAGCAGCCTAAAGGATTTGAGATCTTCAGCAGCGATTCACATGTGTGCAGACTCAAAAGAGTGATGTATGGGCTGAAGCAAGCACCTCGTGCTTGGTACACTCAGATCAACAGAGGCAGATGCAAACCTATACCAAATTGTGGTGGAGGTAAGCTTTTAATCATTGTTCTTTATGTTGATGATTTAATACTGACTGGTGATGAGCAGCTGATACACTCATGCAAGGAGGATCTTGCAAAGGAGTTCGAGATGAAGGATATGGACCTCCTTCATTAGTTCCTTGGATTGGAAATATGGCAGCGAGATGGTGAAATTTTTGTGTCTCAAGGCAAGTATGAAAGGGAGATACTTGGTAAGTTTCACATGGAGGGCTGCAAACCCATGGATACTCCTCTTCCAGGAAGCTGGAGGAAAGAGGATGCTACATCTGGAGAGGTAGTGATGCTACTATATATCGGTAGTTAGTGGGTTCACTAATGTATTTAGTGAATACAATTCCAGACATATGCTATGTGGTGAACAAGCTTAGTCAAGCGATGGTTAAGCCTACCAAGATATTTTGGAAGGCGGGCAAGCATGTCCTGAGATACCTGAGGGGAACATCTGAGTATGGATTATGGTACAGGAATATGGATGAGGTGAAGTTGCATGGATTCATGGATGCAGATTGGGCGGGCAGCCCAACGGACAGAAAGAGCACATCAGGAGGGGTCTTCAGTATCAGATCCACAACTATTTCTTGGTACAACAGGAAACAAAGATTCATGGCATTCAGTTAAGCGGAAGCAGAATACATGGTAGCAAGTCAAGCTGCATGTGAGGCCATCTGGATGAGAAAGATCCTGGTTGGTTTGTTTGGTTCTCATTTAGATCCTACAATGATTCATTGTGATAATCAAAGTTGCATTAAACTCTCGATTAATTCTGTGTTTCATGATAGATCTAAGCATATAGATATTCTGTATCATCATATCAAAGATTGTGTGCAGCGGAAGATCATGTTTCTTCAGTACATTCCTACGGAAGATCAAGATGCAGATATTCTAACCAAGGCGCTCACCAGGAGAAAATTCGAATACCATAGAGACAGGATCGAGGTGAGGGATAATCCCTTTCTTGTTGGGAGGGAGTGTTGAGATTCAACAAGATGATGATCCTAGTGAAAATTAAGAACCTACACTAGGATGGAGCCTCGGTATATTTTTAGGTGTAAGTCTATTTTTAGAACGGATGTGAAAATTCTATTTATAGCATAAGTCTATTTATAAATGGTGAGAAAGTTCTATTTATAGATGATGTTATATATTTAGATGTATGTGCGAAGTATATTTATAGATGCATGTCGACTATTATTATCCTTTCATAATAGTTGGACAATAAATATTAATCTATTCTCATGGAGCACTTGGAAATAGTTAACTAAAGTGGAAAACTAGTTAGCTATGGGAAATTTGAGTTCAAAGGTTGGTTGGTGGGACATGCAAGTGGACTTAGTTGTAACTGAGTGTTTCGAAGTTGTAACAGAGTTGGATGTGTAGTTATGTGAGTTGTAAAGTAGTTTAACTCAGTTAAGTGAGTTAAACTCAGTTGTGCTAGTTGTAACTGAACATACACTAGTGAAAGATCAGTGAATTAATTATTTAATTAATTCACAAGAAGTGGTATCACATGCAACTGAATATTTACTACTGTTAACTACATGCATGTCAGATCCAGTGGAGACCCAGTTGAGAGATAGGTGAAAGGGACAGTTTGACTATCATTTGTGACATTAGTGGGTGCACTCATGCAACTACACACACATTGGAGATGCCAATGAGGATTGCACAGTAAAGGAAAGCATGATCTCATTCATTCAGGGATTGTGATCAGCAGGGATTGCGCAGTGAAGGCACGCTATCAGGAGACAGTAAATTGGCGCATGTATTTGCCAATTTTTGTATGACAGTGTGAGACGAATGTATATTGTAGTGAGAGCTCTTGGATTAGAGTTTTGAATGAGATTGTTTCATGATCCATGATATATACATACTATATGATAGTGGGGTTTTTAGCTTTATGATTTCCCAGTAAAAACATCTGTGTTATGTGTGATTGATCTTTTTTCATGTGTTTGCAATTGACAATTGTGTTTTAAATTTCTGAAAATATTTTTGTAGAAGCGATTCCGTATTTAATAGTGGCATATAATTGTTAGATTAAGAGAATCCAGGTAATACATAATTGTATTAAAATTTCTACATTTTATCTCTTTGTTTTCATGCTCAAAAAATATGCTATCAATATCATTCCACATTGTCATTGTTTATTTCATTATTTTTTGCTCGTTACAGTTTATGATTATCTCAAATAATAAAATGCATTCTCCCAACTTGAATATTAATTAGGAAAATTTTGAGGTATAAAATGGGCCTCCTAAGGAAATTATAAAATAATAGTGGAAATAAATAAAATAATACTAGATTACATCATCAAATTTTAGAGGGAAAAAAGAAAAAAAAAAACTTTTTAAACTCATATTTCGAACTTATCTCCCTATGGGTTTACTTAAAGTTTGAGCGGGAACACTCGTTAGATGAAAATTTTGATTCCGCATCCAAGGAGTACCCATGTTGCATACTTTCGATGGACATTTCTATACAAAAAACGAGAAATACATGAAAAACGTGATTGGAATCATGTTTTTTTTATGTATATCTCATTTTTTGTGTATCAGGGCCTGCCAAAAGTATTCAACATGGGCACTCCTTGGATGATGAATTAAGTTTTGCATCCAACGAGTAATCCTGCTCAAAATTTGAGTAAAACATTAGGGAGATAAGTTAAAAATACAAGTTGAAAAAGTAGTTTTATTATTTTATTATTTTTTAATATTTTTACTTTTTTACCCCAAAAATGGTGATTCATTCCCCACGATTGACATCATCATCTTGAATCCTATTGGTTTTTATAAAGTTTTTTTTGGTTGTACATTTTTCTTAGGACGCCCATTTTAGACCTCAAAATTTCTCTAATGGTTCTTTAAATATGTTCTCGTCAATACAATATGGGACATACACCATTAATCGTTCTCTGTAATAGTTGTCAACTTCAATATGTTTATTATATTTTATGTACCTTTTAACATATGGTATCTCAACGCCTCCTCTTTTTTTCTTTGTAGTGTATAGCGCGATGCAAATTCCACTAAACATACATGTTCTATGTTTTTTGGTTGTTGCACATAGAAAATGATAATTGATAAACATGATATGCTTTCTGAATCATCCGATTCACGCTCTAGGTATTTTGGTTTCTTTAGTAAAAACGTTTGATAATCTATTGTTGAAGTATTAATAGATGTACATTTTCTTGTACTAGTATTCAGGGGCATTGACAACACAATATAACTTGTTATGCAAACATTTTCTGTAAGTTAAATAAAGCTTTTCCAAGTCTTGCAATTGTTTCTATGATATCACCATTATTTTTTTGACATTCACTTCGCACACGTTTAAACATCAATGTCATTGTTTTATTTAGCTTTGTCATATATGAAATGCAATAAGTAGCTATAGCATATGAGTTAATTACAAATTGAGCATCAATATTTGTATCCCATATTAATAGAATATGCCAAGTAAAGCTATTAGTCCATATGCCTGTTGGTTCTCTTTTCAACAAAATTGTTGTTCGTTTTAGAGTACATTGAATTGCGTGGATATAATCAAATTCTATTATACCTATTTTTCCCATAAAACTATCAAATTTATATGTCTCATGTTAGGTCATCATAATACTAGTGTAGCGCCATTATTGTTATTGTTGTGTCCATGTAGTTCCCATATTGTTATCACTGTGCCCCATTGGTGTAGCACCATTTTTTTTTATTGTTGTGCCCCTGTGATCACCATATTGTTATATTGTGACCCCTTAGACTCCTATATATAGAAGGTAGGTTTTGTCATTTGTGTTAGCCAGCTATAAAATTTGTTATACCAAATGTTGGCTAAAAACTCTTTGGAGTCTTCAAGGAACAAATTTTATGACTAAGAAGTGTTGGCTCTTGAAGACTCTTGAAGGCGTCCTTCCTCTGTCCCAATCTTCACTACTGTGCCTATTTCCCCATTCAGAAATCCTGCTGTTTTCAAAGAAAGAATACTGCTGCAAGGACCATTTCCCTTTCTCCCCTCTTCCAAAACTAACCTCAGTTTTTATCCCTCCATTTCCCATGAAAATCTCTCATTTTCATGTTTTTCCCATTTCCCCTTCTTCAAAATCCCTTGATAAGGTTTTAAGACTCCCTCTTAGCCTTATCAAAACTCTCAAATTCCTTTGAAAACTATTGAAAAACCATTAAAAATCATATTTTTATATATTATGAGTTTAAACCCCCTTGGGCTAAGCCTTTAAACCATTTCCCTCCATGTGTTTTGGTGCTAAGACCGAGTGCTAGTCTTCTAAGCGCTTATCGCATTGCCCAATTGCGATTAAGCCCCTCCTCTTTTAAACCTCGGTCATATGTTCTCCCATACAACCCGTGGCCCCGCAGACGGGTGCCTATTCGCTTCAAATAAAATATTTTTCGACCAAAGTCTGAAACCTTTGGTTATATATTAAAAACCGTCGACCTTATATTATTTTATAAATTTTCCGCCGGTCCAATTTTCAGTCGTTCCGCACCGTCGATCTGATCTGATGATCGGACGGTGCGGAGTCCGTCTCCCCGGTGGTCCCCGCATTCCACTCACAATTCCGAAAACGTGCGGTATTCATCGCACCTTCTTTGGGCGACGACGGTTTTTTCCCGATCAGCAACGATTCCATACACTGGCCGACACGTTTTCTGGGCATTGTTCATAAAATCGTCGTCCATCGCGTGTTAACATTCGGACGTGGACCCGACGCGATATTGATGCGTGCCGTCCAATCTGAGGCCGCCCATCTGACGGCTATCGCTCATCAAAGATGCCTGACGGTTAACCGGGCTACGACGCGGTCATTGGAGCATCTCTGCCGTTGATCTGATCTGCAGATCGACGACCCACATTTCATCGCCCTGATTCGATCGCCCAGTCAACGTCTTTCGCTTTGAATTTCCGTTTCCGCTCCCGACCATCGATCTCTGCGTGATCAAAGACTCTGATTTAATAATTCTTCCGCCTTCTCTATGACTTCTCCCAATAAATTCTGACCGTTGGATGACGCCATCCAATGACCACGCTTCCTCCACATGCCTTCTGCAGAAATAAACCTATATATGCAGGATTTTTTAATATTTGTTTGTATTTTGCAGGGTTTAAATGATTTTCTCGCCATTTTTGAAGAAAATTCAAAAGAAGAAGGTGATGATCCTCCTGCCTTCGGTTCACCAAAGAAAATCATCACAGGGTGTTAAAACCACGTTTTCATCAATCGTTCATGATGCATTGATGCTACATAACCCTGTGCAGCCCTATATATCAGAAAAAACCATGAATCGGGCACAGTCAGAGAGTATCAGTGACGAAGATCAAAATGAACCAGGAAAGAGGATGAAAGACATATTTCTAGGGATCACGGCTAAGAATGTTTCTCAAAAGCCTAATCCCTGATTTAAAACACAATTTAAAGATCTTAAGTGTTTTATCAACAGGAGCGCTTCCACCGCCACATCTGAGGCAAATTGATTCCTCCTAGCTACTAGAATGCCACCTATACCTCAAAGTATTCAATCAGAGGCTGAATTTGTTGATCAGGACCAGATATCTGCCTCACAACACAGCCAAAAGATAAACTCTGCACGCAAATTAATGACAAACATCTGCAGAGTTACTTCGACGCCACACAAAGCCTCAAAGGTCAACAAAAGCTCCCACCGAGCTTAAATCTTTATGTAAATAATTTAATACAGAGGATATGTATGAAAATTTCTTCATTGAGCCCCCCAAGGGCCAAGAAGAGCCATTAAGTCTGTATTAATTGTAATTGGAGATCTTTTATTAGATCTCTCTTCCTCATTCTTCTATATATACTACTGCAGAAGATGAGTAAGGGGTTGGTTGTTGGTTGATCACTAGTTGTAATATTGGAACTCTTTGAAATAATACATAGTCTATTGAAGTTGAAGTCTTGGAAGCCCTGATGATGTTGTTGCATGCTTGTGACTGAGAAGGCTCTATCATTGGATCCATGAGCTTGGCTGTTGGTGAAGTATTCTGAACTGTTTAATGTTTTTCCCTTGTTTTCATTATGTTCCATAACTTCTTACTACAGTAGGTTGAAAGTTTTAGGCTAAGAAGTGACTCCTGGAAGCACCTTAGACCTGTTCATCCTTCACTGTTTTATGTTTTCTTCTGCTGAGGTATTTTAGAGTCTTCAATCTCTCTCTTTAGTCCTCATGCTTGTTTATTTCTATAATAGCTCAAATAGTTGATTTTAGCATGATTTATGGTTCTCCCTGCTTGTATGCTATCACTTGAAAGCTCTTATTGAAGTCTCCCTTTGAAGTACCATTGCTTTAAGTTAGTCAAAGAGGTCTGTTTCGATCTTGCCCTTTGTCATTGCTTGAACAGTTTTTTTGAAGGTCTTTTATAGTTGTAATCATAGATGTGTTAGGTGTTCCCTCTTCTATGAATGCAATTATCAGTGAATTTTTTATGTTTTCTAAGTCATTTGAAATAAAATCTTTGAGGAAATAAGGTGTTCCCCAAATCTTAGATTTCATTTTGAAAGTTGTCTTGAAGTCATTATTTGCTTAAAGAATATTTGTAGAATTTATGGTTAGCCCTGTCTATCAAATATTTCTTTATTGTTCAAGTTATCTTTTTAAGTTCCCTTTGTTTGAGAATTAAACTTCTCTTTTAAAATCATTGATGTCCATCTCATTCCAAAACCAAAGGATCCTGTGGCCAAGTTAGATTTGCCCTCTGATATCCCATATCCATTGATGAGTATGTTATAACCTCTTTTTGACCCCATTGCCCAATGAACTAGATGTTTCTCCATTCTGTATATCTTTCCTAGATCTTTCATTTTCTGTTATGTCAACCCAACCAACCAAACAAACAAACACCTGCACTTAATAACTAGTCTAAAATCCATATTTTAAGCACACAAGATAAACCTTTGCAAACAAACATTCGGGAGATCCCTCTCTGAGAACAGGAGGACTAGATCTCGGGACTCTAAAGATTGGTTCTGATGTTGCCTTGTCTTTTGATTTGCCAAACTATCAAAACACGAGACACCAACATAATGACGATCATGGTGGGACGAATGAGTTCATAGTGGCCTAGCAAGCTCTTATAGACTCATTAGTCTTTCAAACAACCATAGAAACTCAGAAAAACCCAAAAATATTTCAGTTTTGCTTCATAATAAACATGGTGGTGGAACCATAAAATATTTTACCTTCACAAAAGCTAAAAATTTTCCACCCGGTGACTCCACTGGCTTCCAGTAGGCCTATTACTTCATTAGTCCTTATAGACTCCCTTGGGAATGCATTGAGCAAACCCAATCATGCTGTTGGTGGACAAAAAATTTCAAAATCTTCCACCTGGCGACTCCACAAATCCAAAAGACCTAATGAATCCACTGGTAGAAGACTCTGAACTGGTTTAATAGACACAGTGACCTCTTTCTTGATTTATAAAATTATTCCAAGGATACAACGAAAGTATGCCCCAATGAGCAGGGAGCATATCCCTGGATTCCCACACAAAATTCCTGAAGTAGATTGGTTAGAAAACCTACCTACCTTTCAGGGTGAAAATGTTGATAATCCCTTGCTACATCTCATCAAGTTTCATATACATGTGTGGAATTTCAAGGTTCAATGGCACGAAGACTGTCTAATGAAAATGTTCATCGAAACATTAGAAGGAAAAGCTAGGAATTGGTATGAATGGTTAAAACCCAAAAGTTTGTTTTCTTTAACAAACATGCACCAAGTATTTTACAAGAATTATGAAGGAAACTCTCCATCCTTGTCATGGGATTGTTGTGATCAATCTCAGAATATCATACAGTACCTGTTAGATATTGATGTGGATTTGGTTAATATGCATCCTGAAGATCTGTTAACATCCATTCAAGGATTTCATATGCATCCTAGCTATCGCAAGAACATGGATGAAGCAACGGAGGAAGAAAACAGTCAAGAGACCGCAGATATTCCTCAAGATATTCCTGAAAACTCAGATGCTGATCCATCATCCCTTACAGCTGAGGCTCAAGAAGACATCCAGCTTCAAAATCAGTTTTCCCAAGAGACAGAGATCTGCTATAGTCCTATTCAAAGGAACATAGAAAAATCTTCCCCTTTGACAGAAAAAGAGATAGATCAGACTATTTATAAACAGTCGCTCTCTGAAACTTTCTGCAAAACAAACACTCCTGCCCATTCACATAATGAACTTTGTTGTAAAGATTCGGAAAGTTCTTCTGTAAATCAAAATAAAGAAAGACCTGCTGATAACCTAGTATGTTTGATTGGTAGTATTACTTATATTTATGATTCTCCTAAATTTGATCTATCTAGTGATGATGCTTCCCAAACACAAGTTAATTTTGCAGGGTCATCATTAGTAGATTTATGGGAGGAATATCAGTTCCTTCAAAAAATTAATGAACCAGTGCAGACTGTCTATGATACTGATGACGAAAGTTTTCAAAAACTAGAAGTAGGTGAAGATTTATTGGATCTTTGCTCTGCTTCATCTCAGATCATTAGTGATAGTTTCCATGTGATTGGGAATCAACAGACTTTCAGCTCAAAGGTTGAGGGGGAAAGCAATGAAGAATTTTTTGAGCAAGTTGAAACCAAGAAATCTTCTCTTGAAAAAGATGAAGCAATAGAACAAACCCCTGCTTCAGAATACATTGATATTTTCACAGAGCTCAGCCTATTAAATCATAATATCTCAGAGCTACAAGAAGACAACACTTTAATATATGATGAATCCTCCAGTTTAGATAATAATGAAGATGAAGAAGTTTTTCTTCCTCAAAAGAATCTTTGCCTTAATCCAGTGGAGAAAAAAGAGATGATCCTGGTTGAAAAACATCTTCCAAACACTCTTGACCAGGCATTATTTCAAGATCTCTATGCTCACTTCTTGAAGGCATTTGAAGAAGGGATCAAGGTCATTAGGAGTAGTGTATTACCAAAAGCAAGAAGATTATTTAGCACTGCTGCTAAAAAACAAAAGGAATGGGAGTGGCCCTGTTTGTCCAGCCTGCCCAAGGAGATGAAAAAGGACCAATCGTGGAATCATTTATTGGATTGGTTGTACTGGAAAAGAGAGTTCATCAAATAAACATGTGAATACTCCAAGATTAGATTAGGTTAGATAGGAATGTCAATAAAACTCAGTTTTAAGCATCTAGTGTTGTTGATTTTTGTCTTGAAAGAAAAAAGAAAAATAAAAAAAATAATAGAAAAGAAAAGAGGGCAGATTGAAAAACAAAGAAAGGTACAACCCCATACCAAAAAGAGAAACAAATCTGAAAGTGTGCAAGCTTAAATGCCACTCCCGAAAACCACACTTCTAGTTAGTCAAACAACCTAATCTTGACTAATTAGTTTTAAATTTTCTGCTGATAGGATAGTGAATTCGATTTGCCAAACTGTTTAATATTGGCTTATCAGTAGATAGATTAGGATAGAAATTAAAGGTTCAAACATGTTCAAAATCTGAACCTAAGTTTCCAAATAGAGATGACTCAAATTTGTTTTATTTTTCTGAGTAAAAAAAGATGTAAATTTGGTTCTAATTAGCTCAAAATCTGAACCAAAGAGTAAGGAAGAAACAACTCAAACAAGAGCCAAAACAGAGTTGTAAAAAGAGAAGGCCATGATGAGAAACTTTCAGATCTTAAGCCTTTCATTTTGATTTAATTTTCTGCAAATAATAATCTATGTGCAACTTGTTTTTATGCCATAGATCAGCATCAAGTTAGACTGTTCAATCCTGACTTGTATGTTTTTTAAATTTCTGCTTTAGCAATTAGAGAATAAAAATCTGTTAGACTGTTTAATCCTAATAGATTAGTAGATAGGTAGAGAAGCATCTGAACTCAACTGTTTAATCTGAGTTCAGGGAGAAATAAGGAGTAGAATTAGATTAGTTTTATGCTTTTAAAAGAATAAAATGTTGTGAAAAGAGTTTGCCAATCCAAGTGCACTCTAATGAAAAAATGTTAGATCAGTAGGATTGGGTAGGTATAAAGTTTGTATTGATGAAGGTCCATTGTTTTCATGGCTGCTAATATGTTTTCAGAGAAGACCATCCCAGCAAAAGAAGGGCAGCCCAATGGATCAGGCACAGGTCAGCCTCCCAGAGAACATAATGGATGTGGCACAGGTCAGCCTCCCAGAGAATGCAAGTCTGAAGTTCTTGATACCTTCAAGAAGGCACCATCCCCAAGTGGAACCACTTTTAGCCAGCTATAAAATTTGTTATACCAAATGCTGGCTAAAAAATATTTGGAGCCTTCAAGGAACAAATTTTATGACTAAAAAGTGTTGGCTCTTGAAGACTCTTGAATGCCTCCTGCCTCTGTCCCAATCTTCAATACTGTGCCTATTTCCCCATTCAGAAATCCCACTGTTTCTGAAGAAAGAATACTGCTGCAAGCACCATTTCCCTTTCTCCCCTCTTCCAAAACTAACCTCAGTTTTTATCCCTCCATTTCCTATGAAAATCCCTCATTTTCATGTTTTTCCCATTTCCCCTTCTTCAAAATCCCTTGATAAGGTTTTAAGACTCCCTCTTAGCCTTATTGAAACTCTCAAATTCCTTTGAAAACTATTTTTTTTTTTTAAAAATTTGGAACGGTTATAGGAAATCATATTTTTATATATTATGAGCTTAAACCCCCTTGGGCTAAGCCTTTAAACCCTTTCCCTCCATGCGTTTTGGTGCTAAGACCGAGCGCTAGTCTTCTAAACGCTTATCGCATTGCTTAATTGCGATTAAGCCCCTCCTCTTTTAAACCCTCATGATATGTTCTCCCATACAACCCGTGGCCCCGTAGACGGGCGCCTATTCGCTTCAAATAAAATATTTTTCGACCAAAGTCTGAAACCTTTGGTTATATATTAAAAACCGTCGGCCTTATATTATTTTATAATTTTTCCATTGGTCCAATTTTCAGTCATTCTGCACCGTCGATCTGATTTGATGATCGGATGGTGCGAATTCCCTCTCCCCGGTGGTCCCCGCATTCCACTCACCATTCCGAAAACCGCGCGGTATTCATCGCACCGCCTTTGGGCGACGACAATTTTTTCCCGATCGGCAGCGATTCCATACGCTGGCCGACATGTGTCCTGGGCACTGTTCATAAAACTGCCGTTCATCGCGCGTTAACATTCGGACGTGGACCTGGCGTGATATTGATGCGTGTCATCCGATATGAGGCCGTCCATCCGACGGTTATCGCTCACCGAAGATGCCCGACGGTTAACCAGGTTACGACGCGGTCATTGGAGCATCTCTGTCGTCGATCTGATCTGCAGATGGACGGCCCACATTTCATCGCCTTGATTCGATCGCCCAGTCAACGTCTTCCGCTTTGACTTTCCGTTTCCACTTCCGACCGTCGATCTCTGCGCGATCGACGGCTCTGATTTAACAATTCTTCCGCCTTCTCTATGACTTATCCCGATAAATCCTGACCGTTGGAGATGCCATCCAACGGCCACGCTTCCTCCACATGCCTTCTGCAGCAATAAACCTATATATGTAGGATTTTTTAATATTTGTTTGTATTTTGTAGGGTTTAAATGATTTTCTTGCCATTTTTGAAGAAAATTCGAAAGAAGAGGGTGACGATCCTCCTGCCTTAGGTTCACCAAAGAAAATCATCACAGGGTGTTAAAACCACGTTTTCATCAATATTTCATGAAGCATTGATGCTACATAACCCTGCGCAGCCCTGTATATCAGAAAAAACCATGAATCGGGCACAGTCAGAGAGTATCAATGATGAAGATCAAAATGAACCAGGATAGAGGATGAAAGACATATTTTCGAGGATCACAGCTAAGAATGTTTATCAAAAGCCTAATCCCCGATTTAAAACATAGTTTAAAGAAGATCTTAAGTGTTTTATCAACAGGAGCGCTTCCACCACCAAATCTGAGGAAAATTGATTCCTCCCAGCTACTAGAATGCCACATGTACCTCAAATTATTCAATCAGAGGCTGAATTTATTGATCATGAATAGATATCTGCCTCACAACACAGCCAAAAGATAAAATCTGCACACAAATTAATGACAAACATCTACAGAGTTACTTCGATGCCACACAGAGCCTCAAAGGTCAACAAAATCTCCCACCAAGCTTAAATCTTTATGTAAATCATTTAATACAGAGGATATGTATGAAATTTTCTTCATTGAGCCCCCAAGGGCCAAGAAGAGCCATTAAGTCTATATTAATTGTAATTGGAGATATTTTATCAGATCTCACTTCCTCATTCTTCTATATATACTACTGCAGAAGATGAGTAAGGGGTTGGTTGTTGGTTGATCACTAGTTGTAATATTGGAACTCTTTGAAATAATACATAGTCTGTTGAAGTTGAAGTATTGGAAGCCCTGATGATGTTGTTGCATGCTTGTGAATGAGAAGGCTCTATCATTGGATCCATGAGCTTGGCTTTTGGTGAAGTATTCTGAACTGTTTAATGTTTTTCCCCTGTTTTCATTATGTTCCATAACTTCTTACTACAATAGGTTGAAAGTTTTAGGCTAAGAAGTGACTCCTGGAAGCACCTTAGACCTGTTCATCCTTCACTATTTTATGTTTTCTTCTACTGAGGTATTTTAGAGTCTTCAATCTCTCTCTTTATCCTCATGCTTGTTTATTTCTATAATAGCTCAAATAGTTGATTTCAGCATGATTTATGGTTCTCCCTGCTTGCCTGCTATCACTTGAAATCTCTTATTGAAGTCTCCCTTTGAAGTACCATTGCTTTAAGTTATTCAAAGAGGTCTGTTTCGATCTTGCCCTTTGTCATTGCTTGAACAGTTGTTTTGAAGGTCTTTTATAGTTGTAATCATAGATGTGTTAGGTGTTCCCTCTTCTATGACTGCAATTATTAGTGAATATTTTATGTGTTCTAAGTCATTTGAAATAAAATCTTTGAGGAAATAGGGTGTTCCCCGAATCTTAGATTTCTTTTTGAAAGTTGTCTTGAAGTCATTATTTGCTTAAAGAATGTTTGTAGAATTTATGGTTAGCCCTGTCTATCAAATATTTCTTTATTGTTCAAGTTATGTTTTCAAGTTCCCTTTATTTGAGAATTAAACTTCTCTTTTCAAATCATTGATGTCCATATCATTCCAAAACCAAAGGATCCTGTGGCCAAGTTAGATTTTCCCTCTGATATCCCATATCCATTGATGAGTATGTTATAACCTCTTTTTGACCCCATTGCCCAATGAACCAGATGTTTCTCCATTCTGTATATCTTTCCTAGATCTTTCATTTTCTGCTATGTCAACCCAACCAACCAAACAAACAAACACCTGCACTTAATAACTAGTCTAAAATCCATATTTTAAGCACACAAGATAAACCTTTGCAAACAAACATTCGAGAGATCCCTCTCTGAGAATAGGAGGACTAGATCCTGGGACTCTAAAGATTGGTTTTGATGTTGCCTTGTCTTTTGATTTTCCAAACTATCAAAACACGGGACACCAACAATTTGGATCATCCAAGAATTATTCATTTATGTAATGTAAAGGAGTCTAACCCTTGAAGAGGCTTATTTCTAAGTCATGATCTATCTTTTCTTCTATATTGTGAGCTGGTTGCATAACATTTGGTATCAGAGCTTTGGATTCTACGGTTTCACTATTGCAAACAGGTCATCTTAGAATTTTTCCTATAATTTTTTTTTTACGAAGGTTAACATGTTGAAATTTTTACCACAAGAAGCTAGAATCCTAAGGAACTTCATGTAGAAATTTTAGATTTTGGTTCGTTACATTTTCAGAGATATGATCTGAGGAAGTTAGGGTTTTTACAGGCTCCTAAATTTCATCTCAAATAGGTGGCTGAGGGAAAATCGTCATAACTTTCGTTTCAGACATAGGATTGGAATTCTGTAAAAAGTTTCGAAAATTTAACAAACTCTAGTTTTTTGTATATCAAGTTTAGAGCCGAAGGTCAGAACAATGACACATGGAACACTGTACAATTTTGCTCTACTAAACGAGCACATAATTAGGTCATTGTGGGAGATTGAGCATAAATTTATCTTGAAGAATCCAAATTAGGTCTTGCCCATGGCATTAGAAAGAAGACTTAGATGGATACGATAAGACCAAAGTTAAAATCTTGGAGATCCAAAATTATGGAGTTACAACCGTTTCAAGATCGAGCTCCTAAAAGTAAGAAAAATGTGTGTATTTTTTAAAAACAATTGCATAAATTTTGCTTGAAAAATTAGTTTGAAGTGATTCCAAGGGAATATTGAAGCATATATATTAGTATTGAGTTCTAAAATTCCTCCAAAAAATAATTCCACACCCATTAAGCCCTCATAAATCTCTACTATGACACACGAAGAGGAATAATTGTCGCACGATATCTCAAAATTACAGGACCAAGTGCAACAAATTTTGCTCTCACATAGATCAACCGAAAATGAACTAGAAGCTAATATGGATGGTTTGAAGGATATAATGAGTGGCATGGAAGCTAAGATCAATGGTATAGAAGGTAACATGGAATATTTGGAGAAATACATGGAAGGTTTGACAAAGTTTCTACAAGAAAATCTTCCTAATCGCAAAAAGGTAGTAAAGGAAACTCATGATGAGAAAAAAATAAATGTTAATCATGATTTCATAGACTCGAGTGTTGGATTGAATACCCACCATATTCCAAAGATTGATATGAGGAAGTTTTATGGCAAGGTCCCGTAACATGGATACTACATATGGAGCAATACTTTGATTTCCATAATGTGTAAAACACGCAAAAGGTACGCATTACAACTTTATATTTAGAACCCAATACATTTGTATGGTATTGATGGCTTTTCTCTTGTAAAAAAATGGTCACTTGGCTAATTTTTACGGAGGAAATGATAACACATTATGAGGATACAAAGAGCAACACCTTCTTTAGCCAATTTTCTATAAACAATTATTTTAGTTTATTTATAATTTTTTTGGAATGAATAAAAGTTAAAAATGTATAAATTTGTAACATGTATTTATTTTGATAAATTGATTATTGTGTATACAACCATCCTAGATCCATCTTAACTCCAGATCTATCAAGTGCCAAGAGGGATCAAATCTCTAGAGGTGCAAACCTCTTTTTGGAGTGAAAAAATTGAGAAAAGGTTTGCACCTGGAAATATTTGATCCCTCTCAGGGCTTGATAGATCTGGAGTTAAGATGGATCTAGGATAGATTTTTACACATTTAGAAACATATTCTTGAATTCACTTTGTTTTAGAACCAGACAAGGTTTTAGGAAAGGCAGAAATTAAATCATTCTAATTTGGTGGTCTTTCGCCCAAGGAAGAAATTAAAACATTTTAAGTTGGTGGTAAGAGTGATTCATTACACATGATCACATCCATGGAGTCCAAGTAGATGAAAAGGTAACAACAAAAAGGTAGAAAAAAAAATAACATGCAGGAGTAAACATAATCAAACCTAAAAATATATCGCAGTTTGTACTGTGAAATCCTTTCCCAAAAATAATATTTTCCACTCCGCAGAACTCCCGAAATCCTTTCTCACAAGTATTATTTCACTCTTAACACTGTCATAGAGATGCTTCCTTACAAATACAATTCGAAACTTTATTTATGTTAAATTTATATATTTAGGGAGAGAAGTGATTTTTCATTAGGGTCGACATTAAATTAATTAAATTAAATTTTAAATATTAAATGTTAAACATTAATTTTACATTTACATTTACGTTTACGTTTATGTGTTTACCTGAGATAGTCAATGATGTAGTGTATGTGGGGTCAATTTACTAGGTAAACTAACAAAAGTATTTAATTTTGAATCCGAGTTTGTAAAATTGGAAGCATGTCCAAAATATATGGATCTCAGATGTAGTCAATCTCTAGAAGACAAAATGTTTAAACTAAAGGAAATTCATATTACAAATATAAAATATAAATTATAAGATTTAAGGAAATGAATATTACAAATATAAAACCTAACTAAGTAATTTCTAATTAAAAATGTAATAAGTGAGAGAAGAGGCTCCTAACTTAGGAGACTATGTTTGACTTTCCCCAAAGTACTACTTTCATGAAGAGAAACCAATTAAATGAAGGAAAATAGGTTATGGTGCATAAAGAGTAAAAGAAGAGGCTCCTAACTGAGGAGGTCCATGTTGTCTTTCTTTACAATTCCATTCATCATTGTTATTATTGTATTTAAAATTAAAAATTCAGAAAATAACTTCAAACAAGGAAAAGAAAATGTATTTTAGTTATTGTTCTTATATTGGATAGAAGGAGAGTTTAACTTAAACACTTGTTTGTCCCTTCATATGCATATTAGAATTAAACCAAGATTCATTAGCAAGCATAAGTAAATAACTCAACAAGGAAAAGAAGATGAATTCTAGTTATTGTTCTTAGATCAGATAGAAGGAGAGTTTAACTTAAACACTTGTTTGTCCCTTCATATGAAAAATAGAAGTAAACCAAGATTCATCAACAAAAATAATAAATGTTCATTCATCTAATTAATTGAACAAATTTGAAGCAAAACTAGTTCATGAGAATTAAGCTAATTTAACCAAAACGTGTACTTAGCTTGGTGTGGGGGCCTTCCACCCTTGCCTTGCACACTTGAAAAAATTATCAGCTACTACAAACTCAATCAATCATCCACAAAATTAAACAGCGAAAAGAAGGTGTAATTGGTTCCTCAAATTAACTCACAAATTTCAGAAGTGTCAATATGAAATTATACAAATTCTCCATGTTTGAATGGTTCATAAGCTTGGTATAAATGGATAAATGATGAAAAAACTATGCTAAAATATATCTAACATCCTTATCTTATCCTAATCCTATCCATCTAGGTCTAACTCATCCATTTAGTTACACAAAATCTGGAAAAATTCCAAAAACTATTAATTCTACTTGATTTTCTAGGGATTCCTGAAAAATAGGTCACGTTTGACCAGCGTTGGCCGGGCTTGTTTTAGCTCAGTTTGACCGAACCAATAGATGATTTTCCATCCGTGGTTCTCAATCTTTCCAAATCCATGCTCATATTGTGCCCATATGTCCCGCATATATGAATTTCATGAAGCAATTACGATAATTCTCTGTTCTGTCCAAAAATACTCTTAAAACCCAATTTTTATAAAAATATCTAAAAATGGAAAAACATAATTTATTTACCTCAATATGCATAACAAGGTCAAACTAAGGCATATGTGGATGATATAATGTGGAAAATTTTGGAACTAGGTGGATTTTTAATAAGCAAAATTGATCAAAATTGAGGGCCAACGTTTCCCCCTTGCTAAACTTCAAGCATGTCCTCAAGTTTGCTTTCTCCTCTTTGACCTTTTGAGTGCTGATGTGCCCACTGTCCCTGATCTTGTAGTTTCCTGTTGTGTAGCCTGAAGAAGGGAATCAATCCCCTCATACCTTCCCTCCTTGTAGATGGTGGCCTTTACCTTCTGTCTTTCATACTTGTATTGCCATGTTTTCTTTTCATTGAGCCATCTAAAAGTCTGTTTGAAAATGAGAGTGTTCTTTGTCTCAAGTTTGCTAATACTTTTGGTAAATTACTCATTTTATTTGATTAGCATTTTAATATTTGTTTTTTACATTTTGTTTTCTTTCTTCAATTGATTTTCTAAAATCTTGTTGACTTCTAACTCCCTTGTCAACTCTTCTATTTTCTTGAGATGTTCTTCTTGTTTCAGCTATTTTTATTCTCCCATAGTCTCTTTGTAAAATGAATGTGATGAAATGTCTCCTATCCATGCATGCTAAAAGTAGGAATCCTTATCTAAAGGCTCTTATTGTACATCTCTTTCCATTCTTTCCAATATTTCATTGACTTGTTTGGATGATGTTGGAGGTTCAACTATTTCTACTTCTAGATATTTTTCACTTGGTTCTTCATTTATTCCCCCCCTTGGCTTCCTAGGAATAGAAAAGAAGGATCTTCTTTCTCAATCATGATACTATCTTGTTTCTTATTGGATCTAGTCCTAGGATACACTGAATAATTCATAATGCTCCTAGTGACATTCAATTGCTCAAAATTTTCCTCTATAGTTTGTCCCTCAAGATGATGTTGAACCAAAAATCTCTCCAAATCAACCCCTTTCTCCTCACCTGATGTTATACAAGTAGTTTTATGAGGCTCTGATGATATATGTGTGATTCTTTTTCTACAGCTTTACTTTTGACACCCTCTATCATTTTGACTAAACTCTTTGAGAAGTAATAGGGTAGAATTATCTTGGATTCTGCTTTCATATGTTGTAGTAGCCTAATATGGTAGAGATAGACTACACTGAACTGGTTATCACATGTGAAGTATCTAGGAATAATCAATATTAGTTCAGACCAAGGTTCACTCGACCAATCTCTTGGGATTCCCTTTGATCTATCAAAAGACCCTTTCCTCTGTTTTTCTAAAAAGCATGTCGAACCCTTTTCTTTGAAATGTAGGCCTTTGTGGTATTCTTCTCCTGCTAATGGAAGGTCTAGAGATTGTGAAAGGAATTCTGGGTTTAATGGAATTGAGAGGTCACCCACTTTTGTTTGTCCTTGTTCATAATGGCTTATGAATTATTGTGTAATTTTCTCATTATGCCCATTAAAGTTATGAATTAAACCTATCAACCTTGCTTGATACAATTTTTTTATAGTTTCTTTGCCGCAGTTCTCTATCTTGAATTCCTTTGGCTCTATTTTATTTTCCATGTGCTCTGTATACCAATTTATGTACCCTTGAACAATTAACATCTTCATTATAAACAAAAATACATGTATATTTTGATTTATGTAATTTTAATTTTTATTCATGGGTAGTCATCATGGAAATTAGGCTTACCTATTATTTTGAATCTCCTTAAAAAAAAAAAAATGATTGCCTTGCTTGAGCCTTCTTCAATCCTCTGTTCTGCTTTAAAAATGAGTCCACTGCTTCTTCAAAACTGATAATTTTTTTTTTCTTTACGTGTAAAAAGATCATAAAAACACCTTAACGTTGCTTTCATTGCTTCATAACTCATACTTCATTCTTTCTTTAATCAAATTTTTTTCTCAAAAATCCCTTCTCTGTTTTAAAAATTCTCACTGCACATATGAAGAGTGGGACAAAATTGCTCACTGTGTGTATGAGAATGAAAAATTCACTCACTGTGTGTATGCGAATGAAAATAAATAGCTCACTATTTGTATGAGAATGAAAAAATAGCTCACTGTGTGTATGAGAATGAAAAAATAGCTCACTCTGTGTATGAGAATGAAAAATATAGCTCACCGCGCATTATGAAAATCACACTATGTGTAAAAAATGGAACTCTGTATTTTTTACATATGACCAATTCGTAGCTATGCATGGAGAATTTCGTGTTTCGAACTTGGTTACATGATCTGGAAGCAATATCGTAGATATATCTGAGTTAATATTCGTGCTCCTATGTTTAAATAATGTCACTTCAATTAGAACTCTTCTTCAACATCTCCAAGGATTTACTTTTACACAGGTGGAAGAGTGGTTCTAATGGTGGAAATATTTCAATTTCATAAGTGAAGTTTCAATCCTTATAAAATGACACATCTCAGGTATTATTTCGAGCTAAACTACCTTTGAAATCCGCTCAATTACTGATAGAAATTCGGAAGTGATCTCTTACCTTTTCTTCTTGTGGAATTTCTGAAGTTTGTTGGTAAACTTAGTCAACTTGGCAAACATGAGATCTTCTCCTTCAATTATCTCCTTCAAATAGATGCATACCCTCCTTATTTATCCACAAACTTCCTTGCCTATTTCTTATGCTGCTTCTTCTCAGTTCAGGATTCTCTGTTTTTCACAACCCTTCTCTTCCAAAACTACGTTTTCTCTCTTGTTTCCTTCTTTCATGAGGGTGCTATATGTGTGTATGTGTCTGCACAATGTTATCCTCCTTTTCCAGAGTTGAATTCTGATTGTGATGGTGGAAGAAAAGCTTTAACACATAGCTTGATTTACGTTCTAATGGTGAAGGCTTAACACAAATCTTGTATAGTTTATTTTGAATGCATTTTGACCATTTTACCATGCCAACTCACACTCTGACTTGCGTTCCCATGGCTACGTTCTTCTGGCTGATGTACAGTCCTCCTTCCACGGTGTATATGCTTCTCTTATCACCATAAGCATCACACAAGATCTATGTAGTTCATTCTTTGTTAATGGCCTCGTTCATTTCGTTGCATGTCCACCTTTATTTGTATGCATAATGATACATGTGTCTTTTCAACCTTCTCGCATGTTTTCATTTAATTTAGACTCTTATGTTGCATTTTCACACTTTAGGCTTTGTCTTCCATATGTTTTAATTTTGCGACTCTTATACTTTAGGATTTGTATTTTTATATGCTTATTTATTAATTTGCTTTAAAATGACCAAATGATAGGTCATTTTAAAATCAATTTTTTCTCATTATGAGACTAAATTAGTGTGATTTTGTAGGTCAACAAAAATTCCTTAAGGAGAAACATATCGAGTCCTTAATATTTGATCAAAATGTGATGCAGGAGCATTCTTCAAACCGTATAAGACCCATGAATCTTATTCCATATTTACTAAAGGGAGTGGGTTCCCTTAATCATTTTGTTAACTCCCTGTAATTTTCAAGATTGGCAGAGTCAAACTGCAGAGAGAACACTATTTCAAGCACTTTGGGATTCTAGGATCTAGCCCTCCTGAATCCGGAGAGGGATCTCTCCAATAAAGTGCAAAGATTGATTTATCTTTAAGGCTTGTGGGTAATGATATTAGGCTAGTTATGAAGGCCGAGGGTTTTGTTTTGTTTTTGGATGGTTGAGCATGATTATTATTTGAGTGGAAATTCCTAAATGGAAAGAGTTTCAAAGTGTGAAGTTGCAAGCAATCAGAACAAGTTTTGGCTAAAAGATAGATATAACGTTGGTTTTTAGTCCATTGGGCTATGGAGTCATAATAAGAATTTTAATTGTGCAATCAATTCAAGAGTGATCCAAGGGGCAAGTCATCTATATCACAAGATCATTGAGATTAAATGATGGAATGGAAACAATAAAAGTGTTGGAGGGGTGGAAAATGATAATAATTTCAACAAGGATTTATAGTCAGTCCAAACAAGAAAAAACCTTTAAGCAACTATTTAAAACCAATCAAAGGGCAGGGCTAACCATAAAAATCCTTGGACAAGCTCGTATTAAAGATAAATCAAGAGAAAAAAATCCAGTAATCCGCATAATTACTTTCAGAAAGGATGAAAAACACATAAGATAAACAAAATGTAGCCTAAGATAAGATAAAATACTTTTAATTCTAGTTTGCTTTTGGCATACACTAAGGGAAACTTTCAGAATTGCCTTTGGAGAATAGAAGCTAGAAAATAGGGCTCACCATCACTTTTCTAGTCTAACTTTAATAAGCAAACAACGAAAATAACATTCAAGAATAATTTTTAAAGAAAACAATAGGACGAGGGAACGCTAGCATTCCTAAATGCTTAAACTGTATTGAATCATTCTTAAATAAACAAATTGGAGGAAAACATTGAGATAAATCTTATCAGTTAGAGAAGGGTACTGTAAACAGTAAGTCCTAACTCTATGCTTGCTGTTCTTTATCAGAGAATAATAGACAATATGGCATACATGAAAGGAAAAACAATTACAAAGAAAGGGGCACTTCACTAGTGATATAGACCAGGATCCCAAGAAACAACTTGTATATTGAATTCAAACCAATTACAATCTTCAAGTCCAATGTTTCAGTTCAAAAATCATCTTCACTTCTCAGCCTAACTTATTAGATCACAAACAGAGCTTCAAGAGCCTTTGAACACTATTTACAGGTAGAAATTTCGAGCACAAGTATATTTCAAAGTTCTGCAACCAACGTTTACAATGAACTCCTCAATAAGATTTTATAGAAGGACGAGGAGGTAGAAAGAGAAAAGATATAAGGGTTCAATTAATACAGATTTAGTACTTCTCGGCCTTTGAGGGGCTCAATGGAGAATTTTACAGATATTTTCCTATATTAATTGGTTTACATTAAGTATTTAAGCTCGGTGGGATGATTTTGTTGACTTTAAGGCTCTGTGTCATCTTGTAATAACTCTGCTGATATTTTTTGCATTAAGTTCCTTTGGCTGAATTAACTATTCGACTGCGTTGAGGCAAATATCTTCTTTTCTGATCATAACTCGGCCTCTGTTGAATGCTTTGAGGCTACAGGTGGCAACCTGGTAGCTGAGAGGAATCAATTAGCCTTTGATGTGGCTGTGGAGGCATCCTCTGTCTGATAAATGTTTATGATTTTCTTTAATTGTGTTTAATTTAATGGATTAGGCTTTTTATTTTCGACCTTAGCCGTAATCCATTAAACCGTGGCATTAAATCTTTAATCTTCAGCTCTGCTACGGTTAGGTATTCAACAATGATACTCTTTGATTTGTTTAAATTTTTTGTGTCTTGTAGATGTGCAAGCACCATAGAGGGTTCATATGGCATCAGTGCTCATGATACACTGATGAAACATGATGGTCGAACCCTGTAGATGGCTTCCTTTTTATGAACAAAGGCATGGGGATCGTCATCCCCGACCTTTGGTTTTTCTTCAATATAATGGAAAAAACCATTAAAACCTGCATAAAACAATAAAAGTTAATAAATCCTGTGTTTATTTGGGTAAGACTGCTTAGAAGGCTACAGTTAAGTCGCGATCGTTGGATGAAGACATCCAACGGTGGAGATTTGCTTGCGGGGGTCAAAAGGAGGAGATTTGGAAGAATGGAGCGTAGGATTAAATCCGAGCCATAGATATGATTTGACCGACGGTCGAGGCAAATCGAGGCAATAATAATGTGAAGGGGTCACATATACTATGTTATGGCGGAAAATGTGAAAAATACAAAGGGAAAGGGGAAAAATCCCTTTGGCGGAATAAAAGCATTGAAATGAAATTTGGGGTTTCGCAGAGGATTTTGGGCCGTTGGATCGGATTTGGCCCACGATATCAACGGTGGAGAATGATCTATGAAGGCCCTTGGAAAAGGCAGAGGGCGATAGTATAAAGGAAATATTGAATGCTGGCCGTTGATCTACAAAGACCAACGGTGAATATGAAACGCGATAAAACACAATAAAAATGAGGGAAAGCAGTTTCGGAGGGCAAAACAGGCAGTATCGCGTGATGAAAAGGTGGGTAGGCAGTATTGCCTTTTCGAACACGATATGCATTCCCGCCCGGCACGTGGCATTTCAAAACAACTTATATCGCGTAATTTTTGGTGTTTAACGAGCGTGCCGAAAGTTACGCGAAACTACGCGTTAGCCGTCAGATCTGGGCCCTCAGATCAAACGGTGGAGAGTGAGCGCGAAATCAACAAGATGCGCGGGAAGAAGTAGGAAGGGTGGTTTTAATCTGAGCCATTAGATCTGAGATTGGACGATTGAGATCAAATCTGTAGGGAGGCAGGACCCATAGGGGTCAAGCCTATCAAGGTTA
The DNA here is from genome assembly GCA_034641835.2 of Pinus albicaulis. Classification (NCBI taxonomy): domain Eukaryota; kingdom Viridiplantae; phylum Streptophyta; class Pinopsida; order Pinales; family Pinaceae; genus Pinus; species Pinus albicaulis. Next base: position 250,916,313 of record CM076580.1, on the reverse strand, counting down.
ATATGGGTTGTTGGATGAACGAAATGGATGGCTCAAATTGATCTTAGTATTTAACGAAATAATATACAGGGAAGAGAGAGGTTTAATAAGGACCGTTGATCTGCAGAGATCAACGATTGTGATTGGCCAAAAAAACATTATGAAGCGGGGTGTATAAAATTTAACCAAAGTCGGGAGGATTGATCTGGACCGTCGGATGTTGACACGTGGATGGCCCAGATGCAATCGGGGCTTTGCAATCGACGGGGGGGAAAACTGAATGGCGCCGATGCGATTTATTATGGGTCATCGATCTGCAGATCAGATCAACGGTGGAGGATGAATCAGAGGAGTCACAAGCGGGGAATGAGCTTATGATCAGAGCAAATGAGGACCGTCGGATCGGAAATGCGGTGGATAGATCCAACGACAGAGGATCCATCGGGAGAGGCCAATCAGAGGGGGTTTTTTAAAGGCACCCGACGCAAATCTCCGATGCAATTAGCGCTTCGGGACTTTAACTCTTGGTCTCGAGCATAGGTTATATGGAGAGAAGTAGAGGGCGGGGGTCTATACAATGAGGCTCAATCTCATCGGAACCATGGTGCAGGAATTTTCAATCTACCCATTTTCATTAAAAAACATTGCTCTGGCGGGTTTAGACCAAAACTTAGGAAAAGTGGGTTTTATGAATTTACAAAGAAAATATAGAATCGGGAATAGTTTATTGAAGTGTTTAAGCACCCGATTGCGGGCCTTGGGGTTTTGTGAAGCGGCAAAAGGGATCGAGGGCTTATATAAAAACGACCAATCGCATCGGATGTTTCAACATAACAAATAGACTTGCGTGCTCCGATTTCTCCGACGCGATAAGCGCCTGATGGGTCTAGCGCCTGGTTCAAGGCGTGGGAATGTGGTGGGGAAGTGGTTAGGACTTAGCCCAAAGGGGCTTAAGCCCATAGTTAAAAAACTTTATTTTTTATGATTTTTTTTTCAAAGTTTTTGATGGATTTGGGGGTTTCGGTAAGGTTCAAAAGTGAGTTTTAAACCTTGTAAAAAGAGATTTTATGAAGGAGAAATGCGAATAAATGAAAAATAGAGGAATTTGATGGGAAAAAAGAGATTAAAATGATGGTTAGTTTTGAGGGAAGGGAGGGGAAAAAATGGAGTTTTGCAGCAGTTTTTTCTTCATGGAAAACAACAGAATTTCTGAGTTTGAAAGGGAGACAGCAATGAAGATTAAACAGAAGTCATGATGTCTTCATAAGGCTTCAAAAATGTTTTAGTCACCATTTGGTATGAAAAATTTTATAGGTGGCTAATAGTGGCTCCACATGGGGATGGTGCCTTCTTGAAGGCATCAAGAACTTCAAAATTGCATTCTCTGGGGGCTGATCAGTGCCTCATCTATTTGGTTGCAACTTTCTTTACTTGGATGATCTTCTTTTGCTTTGAAAATGTTAACAGCCATGAAAAACAGTGGATCTTCATCAACGTAAGCTTTCTAACTACCCAATCCTACTGATATAACATTTTTTCTTTTTTAGAGTGCACTTGGATTGGAAAACTATTTTACAACATTTTATTCTTTTGAAAGCAAAAAATCTAATCGATTTCTACTTCTTATTTCTCCATGAACTCAGATTAAACAGTTGAGTTCATATGCTTCTCTACCTAATCTAATAATCTGTTAGGATTAAATAGTCTAACAGATTTTTATTCACTAATTTCGAAAACAGAAATTTAAAAAGCCTACAAGTCAGGATTGAACAGTCCGACTTGTGGTTGATCCATGGCATAAAAAACAAGCTGCACATAGATATTATTTTACAGAAAATTAAACCAAAATGGAAGGCTTAAGATCTGAAAGTTCAAAGCACGTCCTTCTCTTTTCTTCAGCTTTGTTTTTTGAGTTTATTTGAGCTATTTTTCCTTTATCAGTTAGAACCAGTTTTACCTCTGTTTTTGACTCAGAAATTTAAACAGTTAGGAGTCATTCTTCTTTTGGAATCTAAGGTTCAGATTTTGAGCTTGTTTGAACTTTTAATTTGTAGCCTAATCTACCTAACTAATAAGCCAAGATTAAGCTGTTTGGAAAATCGAATTCACTAACCTATCAGCAGAAAATTTAAAACTAATTAGTCATGATTAGGCTGTATGACTAACTAGAAGTGTGTTTTTAGGAGTGGCATTTGAGCTTGCACACTTTCAGATTTTGTTTTGTTTTGTTTTGTTTTTTTTTTGGGTATGGGGCTGTACCTTTATTGTTTTTACAATCTGCCTCTTTTTTTTTTCTATTGTTTTTGTATTTTTGATTTTTCTAACTTTGAATGCAATGATGGATGAAATATTTATAATGGAAAAAAGATAAAAAGGCTTCAAAACATGGCATGATCAAGAGAAGTAATATTTGAGCATCCTGCCATTGACATGACTCCCAAACAGTTCAGCTCCATTCAACTCCTACAAGAAAAAGACATTATTACCAGCAGCAGAATGAATGAGATAAGGGCCAAGCCATAAGTTTTCAAATTTTCCATGCTTTTCCTTGTCTTCCCTCCTCGAGTCCCACTTTAAAACTTTGTCCCCAACATTGAAATTGCTGGCCTTTGTTCTTCTGTCAAAAAGATTTTTGATGCTGTCCTGCTTTTGTAATGCTTTGTTATAAACCTCCTCTCTGGTTTGCTGAAGGTGAATGGTCTGATTTATTCTTTTGATCATATCATTATCTTCAGTTTTCAACTCTTGAATCAACTTCATAACTGGCACACCAAGGCTGGTTGGAAAAATTGCATTTGTACCATACATAAGCTGGTAGGGTGACATTCCAATATATTTCTTCAATGTCAATCTGTCAGCCCAAAGTGCATGAACAAGCTTTGTGTGCCAAGAATTCTTGTTGTCTTCCAACAAATTCTTGATTATGTTCACCAAACTCTTGTTTGAGGATTCTGCTAGTCCATTACCTTGAGGGTAATAGGCCGTGGGATGACCCAATGTAATTTGATATTTGTGACATAATTTAACCATCTTCTTGGATCCAAATTTTGTTGCATTATCAGTGATGATCTTTCTAGGACAACCAAATCTAGAGAGGATATGAGTCTCTATGAATTTTATGATGACTAAGTCATTGGCTTGCCTAGAAGGGATGGCTTCTATCCATTTAGTGAAGTAGTCTGTGGCAGTGAGAATCCATCTATGTTGGGCAGATGAGGGTGTATAGATTTCTCCTATGAATTCAAGTCCCCACTGTTGAAAATGGGCTTCAATAGTGATTGGATGTAGAGGTAAGGGTAGCAGCTTCCTTTTGCCTTCAAAAAGTTGGCATTTATGACAGGAAATGATCATTTTGTGTACATTAAGAAAGAGAGTAGGCCAATAGTAACCAGCCCTTAGGATTTTTTTGGCTGTTGTATTCCAGTAGAGGTGGCCTCCACATTCTCCTTCATGGAACTCATGCTTAACCTTCTCTGCATCAAACTCAGGAAAACATTTAAGCAATATCCCACTTGCATTTTTCCAATAAAGACATTTATCTATAATGCAGTAGTTTACAGCTTTTAACTTTAAAAACCTTGCCTTTGTTTTTGATAAACTGAGAGGAGTATTCAAATTAAGCAAAACATAGAGAATATCAGCATACTAAGAGGAATTCAAAAAATGGTCTTCAACAATAGGAGTTGAGATTTCCTCTTGTTCATCTAAATCATTTATCATATTAATATCAATAACTTCAAAATTTGATTCAGCCATTAATCTACCTAGACCTTGGCCTTTGATGAGTTTAGTGGGCTTGATCTCTAAATCATATTCAAGAATAACCACAATCCACTTACCTCTCTTACCATCTGGGTCCTGCGTTAGAATGTCTTTCACAACTGAATTCGGGACAAAGGCAATGATGTGTGAGTGCAAGATGTATACTCTGAAGTCTTTTAAAGCCTTAACCAAAGCAAAGGCTTGCTTTTCCATAAAGTTGTACTTAAAAGGAGAATCTCTCAATGCCTTGCTGAAGAATGCAATAGGCTGCTCTTGTCCTTGTGGATTTTTCTGTAAAAGGATAGCAACTATTGTATGTTCTGATGCAAATGAAAAAATATAAAAATCTTTGGAAAAATCATGACTTATTAGAATCGGTGTTTTGGTTAACGCTTGTTTCACCAGCTCAAAGGACTTCTTTGCTTCCAATGTCCATTTTACCCCTTGCTCCTTCTTCAGCATGTTTGTTATGTTCCTAAGGAGCTCAGCCAAGTTAGGTATGAACCTTCTCAAGAAATTAATCTTTCCAATGAAAGATTGTAGTTCCTTGATGTTTCGAGGATGAAAGATTTGAAATTTGGCCTCAATCCTATTTGGATCTATCTTTATACCCTCCTCTGAAATGATGTGTCCAAGAAGTTTACCTTCTTGGAGCCCAAAGAGTGTTTTCTTAAGGTTTAGAGATATCCCAAACTTTCTGCATTTCTCAAATGTTCTAAGTGCTCTTCATCTGTTTTGGAAAATACAGTGACATCATCAAGGTAAATAATGATGAAGTAGCCCAATTCTTCCGAGAATGCTATGTCCACGGCTCTCTGAAAAGTTGCTCTAGCATTCATTAGACCAAAGGGCATTTTTACATACATGAAAGTTCCCCAAGGTGTAGTAAACGCTATCTTTAATTGATCATCAGGGTGAACTAAAATCTGATTGTATTCTGAATAGCCATCAAGCAAATAAATTCTTTTTGAACCAACTACCCTTTGTAAAATATGGTCCATCTTAGGTAAAGGGTAGTTGTCCTTGAGTGAAGCTTTTTTCAAGTCTCTAAAGTCTATACAAAGCCTAATCTCTCCTGTTTTCTTCCTAACTGACACCAGATTAGACACCCACTCAGAATATCTAATAGGGACAATAATACCAGCTTCATACATTTTCTTAATCTCATTCTCAACCAAAGGTAACTGAACATGGTTTATTCTGCGCAGCTTCTGTTTAAATGGCTTTGGGTTTTCCTTGAGAGGGATTTTGTGCTGAATTATTTCAGTGTCATATGATTTCAGATCTTCACAACTCCATGCAAAAACATCAGAAAATTCTTTAAACAACTCATGTATTTGAGTTTAATGTGAGCTGGTAAATTCTTAGAAAGTTTAATCATCATTGGTTTCTGTTCACTTCCTATATTATACTCTTCAACTTCAGTCTCTACATGTTCCAGTTTTGGCTTCTTGGCCACATCGTTGAAATCAAACAACTATTCTAAAGGAGACATACCCTTTGGAAAAATTTGATTTTCAGACTGCAGAGTTTCTAAGTCCTCTGTTTCTAACTCTGCAATCATTTCTGTTGTGTTTTCAAGTTTTCTTGATAACAAATTTATATTAGCAGGCTCAGGAGATGGTTCTTCTTCACCAAGAAAATTTTCTTCACTATGGCAGTCTGTTTCATAATCTGAATCCAAACTGTGAAGTTCAAATTCATTTCTAAACTGCATGAAGTATTCTATTTGTTTGTCTCCGTCAAACACTTGCCAATATTTATCGTTATCGGGGACAGCTGGTCTGAATTTAATCTGAGTTGTACATTCTTTGGTTTCATATGGTGTTAAACATGTTCTAGTAGAAAAGGCCAAATTGTGGGCCATGTTATTCTTTCTTCTTGGGACAAAAATTAATTGGGACTCCTCAAAAGTTTTTAATAGATCCACGACATCGTTTCGATAGGCTCTGAGTCTAGGGTGGTTAGTGTTGTATTCCCCGTTGACTTGCCTAATGATTAATTCTGAATCCCCATGCACTCTAATTCTTTTGGCTCCTAATTTTTTCAACAAATGTAAGCCTAGAAGCAGGGATTCGTATTCCGCTATGTTATTCGAACACTAAAAGTTTAATCTACAGGAAATTCTCTCTGTGTGGTTGTTCTCAGTGTTGCGTATCCAGACCCCTGCACTAGCATTGCTCCTAGTGCAGGACCCATCAAAGTCCATACTCCACAGAGGACTAGTCTTGGTTCCAACAGTTTGACTATTGTCCTTTTCAACTAACGTGCTTTTAGGTTTTTCTTGAATATCAGCACTTTGTTGAATCTGTTTTAATTCCTCAGGTTTTTTGTTAACTTGAGTAATGCTTTCTTGACTGTCAAGGTTGAAAAGTGATGGACGCATGATTTTTAGCTCAAGACCCGTATTTGGTTTGCTAAAGTTTTCAAATGCATCAAACTGTTTTGACACTTCTGTGGTGTTTACCTCTTCCTCTCTATTGGCCATTAATTCAGTCAAAGTGACTTGTTCACTGAATGATTCATCGTTGAACAGGATAAAAGAATCAAGGCTTGTATTTATAGAATATAGAGGAGAGTTTTGTGGTCTGTCTTGGCTAGTAACCATGCACTGCATATGTGACTCCCTGTAAAGTCTTCTTGATTGATTAAACACAGGGATGGTCGCATAGGTCATGTCCATCTGCATAGTCCCTTGTAACTTAGCCCCCCAAGACCTAGATAACAACATTCCATACTTTGGGGGCACATTAGTGACAACTATATCCATGACCAAACATTTGGCTGGAATTTGGGCTAAGTTAACGCAGAGGTCTTTGATTAAACCTAAACATTTTACTCTGCTTGAGTCAAAGGAGTAAAGGTCTTTACAAGGTCTGGTGATTTTTAGACCCAAGCTCTCCATTACAACTTTTGGCATTAAATTGTGAGAGGCCCCTGAGTCGTGCGTAGCGTTGTGCAAAATCTTGTCATGAACGTTTAAACTTACATAAAAGGGAGGAACTGGTCCCTCTTGATATCTACCTTCAATCTTTGGACAAAAAATAAGCTCTGGCTGGTCATCATTAAGATTGAATGTGTCATTATTATCCTCTATGTTTAAGATTTCAAAATTTGGGTTCTATATACATTTTGGGCAGCTAACTCAGTAAGGGGAACAAAGATTTTAATTCTGGAAATTTCCTACTCCAAACTGAAAGGAATTTGATTCTTCGAAGTACTTGTCTCAACCTTATTAACTGCCGCTCTGTCAGCAAAATCTGTTTGTTTATTTGTTCTATTTACATTTGACAAAATTGTCTTAACATGAGTATTAGCCGAGGTGCCAACACTACTATGGTCTGCACTTTGTTTTTCATTATTTTGAGTGCCTTTTTCTTTACCTTTATCAGAATTTACAGCCACTGTTTTGTCTTTCTGTTTCACAATTTTAAGTTTACTTACAGTGCTGTTATGTGAAGAATTATCAAAGGTTTTGGTCTTGGGAGTTTGTTGATTGCTTTTACTTCTAAGGTCATATTCCCTTTGAGACTCTATGATAAAATTTTCCATATCTTGATAATAACTTTCATCATTATCTCTTTTGTCATCATAGGGTGAATACAGACCTTGTTTTCTCTCATAATGAACTTGAAAGTCATCATTATCTACTCTCAACATATTGATATCTTCTTCCTCTGTTTGATCTATTGTGTCTTCAACCTCACTTACATAGTTTTGATGAAAGGGAGGAGTGATTTGTTGATGATCTTCCCTTGGTCTATTTTGAGGCTGATTTCTTCTAAAATTCCGATTCTGGTTTTGATTTCTGTTTTGAGGAGCAGTTTGCTTTTGATTTACTTGATCTCTCTCAAGTATGCTCATTTTCTTCATCATCTTCTCCATCATTATTTGCATCTTTGAGCTGGAAGTGGAAGGTGTCGATTCCTCTCTAAAGGATACTCTCTTTTCATTTTTCATTCTTGCTCTTTTCTCCATTAAGTTAACTTCCATAGCAAGAGCCCCTTTTTTCATATCTTCAAGGGTTAAAGGATCTCTTTCCCTCAGCTGATTGGCCATCTCGGGGTCAAACCCTTCAGGAAATTTTTTTAATGCTGAGCCTTGTGGAGGTTTTAGATCTGGGGGAAGTGCATTATACACACTATTAAATCTAGTGCAGTAAGCTTGTACACTTTCCCCAGTTTTTCTGTGGAGATTTTTGTAATAGGAAAGTATTTGAAGAGGGTTTTTCCTTACATCCCATTTGTTTAAGAATGTTTGATGGAAGCCTTGGAGATCATTAATACTGTGGGGGGCTAATCCTTTGAACCATTTTCTTACTTCTCCCCCTAAACTCTGAGCAAATAGTCTAAGTTTGACAGAATCATCATCAATTTCATTTTTGTCAAAGTAGTCATTCATTTTATCCACATGTTGTGATGCAGTTGTAGCATTACTGGCATCATACAATGGTATTTTGGACTGATAGTCCTATGGAAGATTGACCAAGGGTACAGGAAGAACTAAGGGAGCATACCATGCTGCCATGATATGTGGTCGGGGTGGATTTACAAGAGGTGAATTAACAAGAGGGAAAGTGGGTTGGAGTGGAGTGGTTTGGATAGTGGATGTAGGATGAACAGATGTGGACGGACCAGGAATAGATTGCTGAGCTGATCTTGGATGAGAGACACCTAAATTGTGAAGGAAATGTAAATTAGGTGGTGTTGCTTCTCTACTACTAGAATGTTCACTTGTTTCTGGTGATGAAAGTGAAGACTCAGAGTCTATCTGAATTATATCAACAAGTGACCTAGTTCTAAATGGATTTACCAAGTCAACTTGTGATTGTTGTAGAGCTGAAATATTTTCAGGAACTAAATTAGCTCTCAAGGGTGATCTGAAAATAGTTGAAAATTTAATCTTAGGAGACTTCCTAAGTATACTTTCAGGGTTATCAACTATCTCAGGTGGGTTAGGGTCAGGGTAAGCTCTAGTATGAATCTTTCTAGGAGCCACTATGCTGTGTTTTTCAAACCCAACTAAACAAGAAAAATTTAACCAGATATGACAGTCTTTAAGAGGCTAACTGATCCTTAAAATAAGAAATATTTAAACCTAAAATCCTCTTACTGAGTTTAAAAGATGTTGTAATGACAATGGGTCTTCCCAGTGGAGTCTTAAGGTCTGTTTTAGGATTGTGGAGTCGCTAAGTGGAAGTTTTTAGCTCCTTTGGAGGTAAAAGGTTTTATGGTCCACCACCATGTTTATTGAATACCAATCTGAAATGTTTTTGGGTTTTTTGAGTTATTTTTCAGTGCTATTGGTCTTTAAGAATGTCATAAATCTGTTTCAAAACTTAGCTACGGTTATGATACAAATACAGTCTATTCTTATCGCTAAGCCAGCTGATCCTTCAAGGTTAGATAAACTCTTATGAGAATCCTAGGGTTTTCCTAGTTTGTCACTGATTCAAACAAGTTTTACCATGATTACCGTTTGCTTGGTAGTGCTTGAAAGGGCTGCTTTTACTCATTGCACAATGTTCTTGAATCAAGGGTTTCCTGAGGTTTTAAAGGTACCTAGGCTAAAAAACACTCAAAAATCCCCATTGGAGTCGCCAGAAGATGTTAGCTGTTGGTGGTTCAACTGGCTCACAGAACAAAGGTCATTAAATCAAGGGCTTTCTAGAGTCTTATGATTTTTTGAAATGAAAATCACTCAGGTCCCCAGTCGAGTCGCCAGAAGATGTTAGCTCCTTGTAATTTTCAAGATTGGCAAAGTCAAACTACAGAGAGAACACTATTTCAACCACTTTGGGATTCTAGGATCTAGCCCTCCTGAATTCGGAGAGGGATCTCTCCAATAAAGTGCAAAGATTGATTTATCTTTAAAGGCTTTTGGGTAATGATATTAGGCTAGTTATGAAGGCCGAGGGTTTTGTTTGTTTTGGATGGTTGAACATGATTATTAGTTGAATGGAAAGTCCTAAATGTAAAGAGTTTCAAAGGTGTGAAGTTGTAAGCAATCAGGACAAGCTTTGGCTAAAAGATAGATATAACGCTGGTTTTTAGTCCATTGGGCTATGGAGTCATAATAGGGCCTTTAATTGTACAAAAATTCAAGAGTGATCCAAGGGGCAAGTCATCTATATCACAATATCATTGAGATTAAATGATGGAATGGAAACAATAAAAGTGTTGGAGGGGTGGAAACTGATAATAATTTCAATAAGGATTTATAGTCAGTCCAAACAAGAAAAAGCCTTTAAGCAACTGTTTAAAACCAACCAAAGGGCAGGGCTCACCATAAACCTCTTTGGACAAGCTCGTATTAAAGATAACTCAAGAGACAAACAATCCAGTAATCCGCATAATTACTTTCAGAAAGGATGAAAAACACATAAGAGAGACAAAATGTAGCCTAAGATCAAATAAAATACTTTTAAATCTAGTCTGCTTTTGGCATACACTTAGGGAAACTTTCAGAATTTACCTTTGGAGAATAGAAGCTAGAAAACAGGGCTCACCATCACTTTTCTAGTCTAACTTTAATAAGAAAATAATCAAAATAACATTCAAGAATAATGTTTTAGAGAAAACCGTAGGACGAGGGAACACCAACATTCCTAACTGCTTAAACTATATTGAATCATTCTTAAATAAACAAATTGGAGGAAAACATTGAGATAAAGCTTATCAGTTAGAGAAGGGTCCTGTAAACAGTAAGTCCTAACTCTATGCTTGCTGTTCTTTATCAGAGAATAATGGACAATATGGCATACATGAAAGGAAAAACAATTACAAAGAAAGGGGCACTTCACTAGTGATATAGACCAGGATCTCAAGAAACAGCTTGTATATTGAAGTCAAACCAGTTACAATATTCAAGTCCAATGTTTCAGTTCAAAAATCATCTTCACTTCTTAGCCTAACTTATTAGATCACAAACAGAGCTTCAAGAGCCTTTGAACACTATTTACAAGTAGATATTTCGAGCACAAGTATATTTCAAAGTTCTGCAACCAACATTTATAATGAACTCCTTAATAAGATTTTATAGAAGGATGAGGAGGTTCAATTAATACAGATTTAGTACTTCTCGGCCTTTGAGGGGCAAAATGGAGAATTTTACAGATATTTTCCTGTATTAATTGGTTTACATTAAGTATTTAAGCTCAGTGGGATGATTTTGTTGACTTTAAGGCTCTGTGTCATCTTGTAATAACTTTGCTGATATTTTTTGCATTAAGTTCCTTTGGCTGAATTAACTATTCGGCTGCGTTGAGGCAAATATCTTCTTTTCTGATCATAACTCGACCTCTGTTGAATGCTTTGAGGCTACAGGTGGCAACCTGGTAGCTGAGAGGAATCAATTAGCCTCTGACGTGGCAGTGGAGGCGTCCTCTGTCTGATAAATGTTTATGATTTTCTTTAATTGTGTTTAATTTAATGGATTAGGCTTTTGATTTTCAATCTTAGCCGTAATCCATTAAACCGTGGCATTAAATCTTTAATCTTCAGCGCTGCTGCGGTTACGTCTTCAACACTGATACTCTTTGATTTGTTTAAATTTTCTGTGTCTTGTTGATGTGAAGGCACCACAGATGGTTCATATGGAATCAGTGCTCATGATACACTGATGAAACATGATGGTCGAACCCTGCAGATGGCTTCCTTTTTATGAACAAAGGCGTGGGGATCGTCATCCCTGACCTTTGGTTTTTCTTCAATATAATGGAAAAAACCATTAAAACCTGCATACAACAATAAAAGTTAATAAATCATGCATTTATTTGGGTAAGACTTCTTAGAAGGCTGCGGTTAAGTCACGACCATTGGATGAAAGCATCCAACGGTGGAGATTTGCTTGCGGGAGTCAAAAGGAGGAGATTTGGAAGAATGGAGCATAGGATTAAATTTGGGCCATAGATTTGATTTGATCGATGGTCGAGACAAATCGGGGTAATAATAATGTGAAGGGGTCACATATACTATGTTATGGTGGAAAATGTGAAAAATACAAAGGGAAAGGGGAAAAATCCCTTTGGCGAAAGAAAAGCATTGAAATGAAATTTGGGGTTTCGCGGAGGATTTTGGGCCGTTGGATCAGATTCGGCCCACGAGATCAACGGTGGAGAATGATATACGAAGGCCCTTGGAAAAGGCAGAGGGCAATAGTATAAAGGCAATATTGAATGCTGGCCATTGATCTACAAAGACCAACGGTGAATATGAAACGCGATAAAACACAATAAAAATGAGGGAAAGCAGTTTTGGAGGGAAAAACAGGCAGTATCACGCGATGAAAAGGTGGGTAGGCGGTATTTCCTTTTTGAACGCGATATGCGTTCCCACCCGACATGTGGCATTTCAAAACAACTTATATCACGTAATTTTTGGTGATTAACGGACGTGCTGAAAGTTACGCGAAACTACGCGTCAGCCGTCAGATCTGGGCCCTTAGATCGAATGGTGGAGAGTGAGCGTGAAATTAGCAAGATGCATGGGTAGAAGCAGGAAGGGTGGTTTTAATTTGAGTCGTTAGATCTGAGATTGGACGGCCGAGATCAAATCTGTAGGGAGGCAGGACCCACAGGGGTCAGCCTGTCGGGGTTAATATGGGCCGTTGGATGAATGAAATAGACAACTCATATTGATCTTAGTATTTAACGAAATAATATACAGGGAAGAGAGAGGTTTAATAAGGACCGTTGATCTGCAGAGATCAACGGCTGTGATTGGCCGAAAAAACATTATGAAGCGGGGTGTATAAAATTTAACCAAAGTCAGGAGGATTGATCTGGACCGTCGGATGTTGACACGTGGACGACCCAGATGCAATCGGGGCTTTACAATCGGCGGGGGGGAAAAATGAATGGCACCGATGCGATTTATTATGGGCCATCGATCTGCAGATCAGATCGATAGTGGAGGATGAATCAGAGGAGTCACAAGCGGGGAATGAGCTTATGATCGGAGCAAATGAGGACTGTCGGATCGGAAATGCGGTGGATAGATCCAACGACAGAGGATCCATCGGGAGAGGCTAATCAGAGGGGGTTTTTTAAAAGGCGCCCGATGCAAATCTCCGATGCGATTAGCGCTTCGGGACTTTAACTCTTGGTCCCGAGTGTAGGTTATATGGAGAGAAGCAGAGGGCGGAGGTCTATACAACGAGGATCAATCGCATCGGAACCATGGTGCAGGACTTTTCAATCTACCCATTTTCATTAAAAAACATTGATCTGGCGGGTTTAGAACAAAACTTAGGAAAAGTGGGTTTTATGACTTTACAAAGGAAAAATAGAATCGGGAATAGTTTATTGAAGTGTTTAAGTGCTCGATTGTGGGCCTTGGGGTTTTGTGAAGCAGCAAAAGGGATTGGGGGCTTATATAAAAAGGGCCAATTGCATCGGATGTTTCAACATAACAAATAGACTTGCGCGCTCCGATTTCTCCGATGCGATAAGCACCTGATGGGTCTAGCGCCTGGTTCCAGGGCGTGGGCATGTGGTGGAGAAGTGGTTAGGACTTAGCCCAAAGGGGCTTAAGCCCATAGTTAAAAAAAATTATTTTTTATGATTTTTTTTTTCAAAGTTTTTGATGGATTTGGGGGTTTCGGTAAGGTTCAAAGTGAGTTTTAATCCTTGTAAAAAGGGATTTTATGAAGGAGAAATGGGAATAAATGAAAAATAGAGGAATTTTATGAGAAAAAAGGGAATAGAATGAAGGTTAGTTTTGAGGAAAGGGAGTGGAAAAAATGGAGTTTTGCAGCAGTCTTTTCTTCATGGAAAACAACAGAATTTCTGAGTTTGAAAGGGAGACAACAATGAAGATTAAACATAAGGCATGATGTCTTCATAAGGCTTCAAGAGAAAACAATTTTTTGCAATAAAACTTGTTTCTTGAAGGCTTCAAAAATGTTTTAGCCACCATTTGGTATGACAAATTTTATAGGTGGCTAACACATTTTAATTATTTTCTTAAGTTTAGTTTGATTGTAAATTGATTTATGGAGAATATCTCATGAAGTTGTAGAATCTTAGGGATGAGAAAGGAATCCAAGGAATAGTGAGGATTTGGGGGATTTAAAAATCTAATCTATTATTTTGTTGAAAAAAATGGAGCTAAAGAGATACATTAGGAGACAGTGAGAGATTTTTGGATTTGAATTAAACTGGTTCATGAATCCTTTTGTTTTATAAACTGTGAGATTTTGAAGCATTAAAGGGGACAGAGAGTGACGAGAGTGAGATATATGATAGAAGGAATTTAATTTTAAAGCCTACAGGCATAGACTATAAATAGGAGAAAGGCCGTATAAGGGCATATCAGGCCAAATCCTGATTGTAAAGCAGGTTCTACTGATATTTGTATAATTATTAATTAATGAAGGATTGAATGCGATGTGATTTGTTTTGTTCTTCTATGCGTTGTGAAATCTGTGTATGATTAATTATTGTTCTGTTTGATACAACCAGATCAAACGAGTTTGACATATAAATGATTGATTGAGTTTGGGTAATTCAACCCGAACCATGGGCGATGTGACAATGTTAAATCCTAGAACTGCGTAGGCAGATTTGGTATTGTGAAAGACAGTAGATTTATTGTGGCAAGAAGAATTCGATAGTGGATCGACGTATGAAGGAAAGGTGGATGAATTAAATCCATCTTGAAGTTTAAAGCTCGTGAAATTATGTGGAGAGATCCCAAAAGGAAGGTATTTCGATAAAGGGGTTTTCGATTTTCTAGAGTAGAAGAATCGAAATCGTGAAGCAGGTTTTGGAACATGGCAGAGTTAAATGCTTGGAATTCCGAATCAACAGTAGGTAGAAACATGATTTGGTTTGTGTGACAATGGAACTATAGGTTTCAAAACCACACGCTTTTGGAACCATGACAGGAGTTACGAAGAATCGAGAAATTTCTATTGGAGTTATTTCTGAAGATTGCTGGGGAGTTTCGTAATCTGTTGGAACCAAATTCGGGGTTGAGAACGAGTTTATCGATCTCAGGATCGAGATCAAGAATAGGCTTGGAGAGAAGCAAGCATGATGGAATAGAAATGTGAGTTAATGCGGAATAGAGAGCTGAGTGTACGTGGAACCATGAGTTAAGTTGAACACATATTGGAGAACCGGTTTTGGGAAGTCGTGAATAGGCTATCGCACATCTTTATGAAGGATAGTGGTATTTTCTTTAACTGTGCGATAAGGGTCTAGTAGTGCTATGTCGCAACTGGAAACCACCCATTTCGCATACATTTAAACCCTTAAATGTCACGCTTGTTATGGTGCGAGATTCATTGGATCGGTGAAGGTACAAGTCAATGAGGAAAAGGTGTAGGGAATATAAGCCATGGGCCGGACACAAAGTGTTTGACTTTCATACTCTTAGGCGTATGATTGCCGTCCGATTATATGGACACATCTGATCGAGGGTAAAAGGTATGCTGATTCATAAATGAGAGCTTAGATATTATCGTAACCTAAGTTGAAAAGCATAAGAATATATTAAATCGCTGGGGATAATATTATGTCGAGATATTTGTTCTAACCAAAAGTTATAAACCTAAGGATTTAATATATGAGCGAAAAAAATGTTATTTGGGTTTTGGGACTATGGCATAGAAATACTATTGTTTATGCATTTTGTTAGTTAACGCAACTTTGACTTCATCATTTGGTATCGGAGCCGAGATTAATGCTCTGTGGATATTTATTGAGAAATTTAATGTTATTCCAGCATGCATATAAATTGCATTATAATGGATTCAATAAAGAGAGGATTTTGAGATATTGAAGGACTTCAACATTTCATCAAAGGCAGATTTTGGAAAATACTTGAGAAAGAAAGGATTAGGTAAAAGCTTTGCAGAATTTTAATGATATGTGGATGTGATGAAAGCAGCAACAGAAGTTTCAGCCAAGTAGTTGTGACAAAGAAATGAACGAAGAAATTGCAGTATAGATACTGTAAGAAGTAAATATGAATGTACTCGACAAGCAAAGAAATTTAATTGACAAAAGAATTGAAGTGCAGACAATGAAAAGTAAAGTCACATGTGTATTGTCAAAGCCAGTGGAAGCTCAAAGAGATCAATCATTTGAATATCTCTCAGGTATGAGCCATATTTTGATGTTGGTTCCATTTGAATTGTTTCTTTAAGAAATAAAATGATAGCAGCAACACACAGTAGCAGACTGTGTAAAGAGAGATATGAGTTGTGTTAGTGGCAACAAACCTAAATATTCTAGCTAAAAGTTGGACACGAATAAAAATTGAATTTTTCTCAAGAGAAGGTGAGTGGAGGATATAATCCTAGAGAGAGCAGAAGATAGTGCTCAAGAGGTTCCAGAAACAGAGAACCAGGGCTTGCCAAAAGACCAAGTCCAGAGAGAGGATTGGTGAGGTAAGTGGTAGCAGGGAGGACTTGCTGTTGCAGAGGCTTAGTGCAGCTAATAGTGAGTGAAGAGCTCATAGAGATGGAGGAGAAAGTGACTACTGATAGTCATAACAGGAGTTTAGAGAGAAGCCACAACAGAAGAAAGAAAGATGCCAAGGAAAATGGAAAAGGTAAGGAAATGAGTCAAGAAGTATTTGACAGAGAAATTGCAGAATTGAAAGCAAGTATTGATGCAATAATAGTGCTTCTTGAGAAGAGTATGCAGGACCAAAGTTATGGTTAGACTATGAGAAGAAAGAAGATAAAGTGGAAGCTGTTGCAAAAGTAGATAAATAGAAGAATGTATATCAGATTAAGAGAGGAACTCAAAATAGTTGAGTTAGAGATGGAAGATGACTATTATAGACCTGAGCAAGAAGATTACTTTGCTAAGGAAGGAATCATTGATGAATTTCTGAATTTTTGGACAAGTTCAGATCAACAGAGAGATGTGATGATTAAGACATCAAAGAAAGAAATGCCTAGTATTTTTGGAACTGATGATTTGTGTATGTATGCAGGTGATGAACAATCTTTACAAGATATGTTTATGCAGGTTGTTGAAGAAATAAATATGTTAGAATAAGTGACTGTAATGGAACCGTTCTTAAATGAACATGTGTTCAAAGACACTACAGATGTACAAATGTTGAAAACTACCATGAAAGCGAGAGATGATGAATCTAGTGAGATTTGGAAAAGGAAGGACAAACAGTTTGGAGATAAACGGAAATTGCAGATTGCAAAAGAAGAAGCCGAAGAGAGGTATGAAGATAGCCTTGTGACAGGAACAACCAAAAGTATGTGTACAGTGCAACCATTTGAGGTAATGGGATTATCTCTTTCATTTTTACTCAAACATTATGGAATTGTATTGATAATTAACGGACAAAAAATTGTCTTGGAAGAACATAATGGAGAATTAATGGAAAGGGATCTTACTAAAGATTACACTGTGGAAGATGCTAGAACAAGGATTTATAAAGAGAATTCAGTCCAAGGAGGTATAGCTAGTCTAGAAAAGGCTATAAAGAGGAGAGAAAAAGAAGAAAGTCAAGAACATAAGGATCATTTGGCAAAGGTTGATGCACAACAGAAATTTGAAGACAATGTTATTTGTACAAATTTCAAACAGAGTAAAGATGAATGTAATCAACAAACTGGAGAGAGACAGGTAATCTCAAAAGATGAAGATAAGGATGCTTCCATGAACTATGATTTTGCAGTGAGCAACAAAGGGGTTCAATGGAATTTGATATTTATGATGTTGACAATAATTTTTATCGTAAAAGGATCTTTATCATGGAAGGAAAAATCTGTTGCATATGATTTTGTTTCATGTCAAGAAACAAAGAGGATTAGAGATTGACAAATTTTGATTGAAAAGGAAGAGGCATGGAAAAAACAATTTAGTAACTTACAGATTTGTAGGGGAGAAGAAGGAAGAATGAAAAGGAGTGTGAAAGGAAGGAAGGCTAAAGAAACAAGCATAGAACAAAATTTTGAAATTAGATAGCATTTAGAGAAAAGTGAAAACAAAGCAGACTTTTTTAAGACAAGGCAATATGGAGGAAGATATAAAAATTTTGATATGTCATATGCACATCAAGAGGATGAAAAATCAGAGAAACTACGGAGTAGGATTGATGGAGAATGTAATGCATTTTCTGATTTTGAATTATTATCTGTTGAATGTATTTTTCAGGATGAAAGACAAACTATTTTTGGAGATATTTTTGCACAAGTAAACATAAAGAAGTATGTACGTTCTAGAAATGCAGAAAGCCAGTTTTCCTTATGGAAACAAGAAGATGATAGTAAGCATCTAGTTGACTCAAAAATTCAGGATGAAGGAAGGAGAGTTGACATAGCTCTTAAACAAGTCAATGCAGAAGAGAAAGAAGGCTACATAGGATGTGAAAGTACAGTCCACAAACATATTTTGTTTTTAATCCAAAGGAGGTTTGAATTTCAAGATTTTATCTTGAGTTTGTAATTAAAATTTTGGATGAAAAAATCAGTCATATTTAATATGAATATGGAGGCATTTGACCCAAGTTCAATAACTGAATTAATTGCAGCTGATGGACAGTATGAGGTTGAAAGAATATATGTTCTTATATCAAACAAGAAACAATTTTATTTTGAGATTGGGAGAATGCTACTTAAATTATTGGATAGGTGGATGATGGAAATTACAAAGACGATAAGTCAGGTACAGGCCAGGAAAAAATTCATAAAGTTGGAACTCAATTTTATTGAGATAATGGCAAGACAACAGCAGGCCAGGGAGCATAAATTGATACTGTTTGATAATTTGTTTATGCATGATATCAACATCCAACCATTATGCAGAAGAGATGATTATGAAAACAACGCAAAAGAACATCCACAATACAGAGTTTGGAATCCAGGAGAAAGAGAGAAGGCAGTAAATGCACCTGCAATTGAAAGAGGACATACAACCAGTTGGAAGATGAAATTTGATGAAGTTTACAACATAAGCAATTGGGTGACTCATGAACATGAGTCCATGAATTTTTTTTTTCAACCTGGGGAGTCTAATGCAGGAGCATTCTTCAAATCGTATAAGACCCATGAGTCTTATTCCATATTTACTAAAGGGAGTGGGTTCCCTTAATCATTTTAATTATTTTCCTAAGTTTAGTTTGATTGTAAATTGATTTATGGAGAATATCTCATGAAGTTGTAGAATCTTAGGGATGAGTAAGGAATCCTAGGAATAGTGAGGATTTGAGGGATTTAAAAATCTAATCTAGGATTTCGTTGAAACAAAAATGGAGCTGAAGAGATATGTTAGGAGACAGTGAGAGATTTTTGGATTTGAATTAAACTAGTTCATGAATCGTTTTGTTTTATAAACTATGAGCTTTTGAAGCAATAAAGGGGATAGAGAGGGACAAGAGTGAGATAGATGATAGAAGGAATTTAATTTTAAAGCTTACGAGCATAGACTATAAGGAGGAGAAAGGCCATATAAGGGCATATCAAGCCAAATCCTGATTGTAAAGAAGGTTCTACTGATATATGTATAATTATTGATTAATGAAGGATTGAATGCGGTGTGATTTGTTTTGTTCTTCTATGTGTTGTGAAATCTGTGTATGATTAATTATTGTTCTGTTTGATACAACAAAATCGAACGAGTTTGACATATAAATGATTGATTGAGTTTGGGTAATTCAATCCGAACCATGGGCGGTGTGATAGTGTTAAATCCCAAAACTGCGTAGGCAGATTTGGTATTGTGAAAGACATAAGATTTATTGTGGCAAGAAGAATTCGATAGTACTTCAACGTATGGAGGAAAGGTGGATGAATTAAATCCATATTGAAGTGTAAATCTCATGAAATTATGTGGAGATATCCCAAAAGGAAGGGATTTCGATAAAGGGGTTTTCGATTTTCCTGAGCAGAAGAATCAGAATCGTGAAGTAGGTTTCGAAACATGGCAGAGTTAAATTCTTGGAATTAAGTGATTGGAATTCCGAATAGATAGTAGGTAGAAATGTGATTTGGTTTGTGTGACAATGGAACTATAGGTTTCAAAACCACACGCTTTTGGAACCATGATAGGAGTTGCGAAGAATCGAGAAATTGCTATTGGATTTATTTCTGAAGATTGCTGGGGAGTTTCGTAATTTGTTGGAACCAGATTCAGGGTCAAGAACGAGTTTATAGATCTCAGGACTGAGATCGAGAATAGGCTTGGAGATAAAAAAGCATGATGGAATAGAAATCGTGAGTTAATGCAGAACATAGAGCTGAGTGTATGTGGAACCATGAGTTAATTTGAACACAGAATGGAGAACCAGTTTTGGGAAGTCGTGAATAGGCTATTGCACAAATTTATGAAGGATAATAGTATTTTCTTTAATTGTGTGATAAGGGTATAGTAGCACCATGTCGCAACTGGAAACCACCCATTTCTCATACATTTAAACCGTTAAATGTCACGCTTGTTATGGTGCGAGATTCGTTGGATCGGTGAAGGTGAAAATCAATGAGGAAAAGGTGCAGGGAATATAAGCTGTGGGCCAGACACAAAGTGTTTTACTTTCATACTCTTAGGCGCATGATTGCCGTCGGATTAGATGGGCACATTTTATCGAGGGTAAAAGGCATGTTGATTCATAAATGAGAGCCTAGATATTATCGTAACCTAAGTTGAAAAGCATAAGGATATATTAAATTGATGGGGATAATATTATGTCGAGATATTGGTTCTAACCAAAAGTTATAAACCTAAGGATTTAATATATGAGCGATGAAAAAAATGTTATTTGGGTTTTGGGACTATGGCATAGAAATACTATTGTTTATGCATTGTGTGAGTTAACGCAACTTTGACTGCATCAAAATGCTTATAAGATATGTTGGAGGATATGTGATGTCATGCCTTCTTACTAAACTCACAATCTCCTCTCTTGTTCATATAAGCTGCAATTATGTTTTTACCCAAATAATTTTAAATCTGGCAATCTTTAAAAATATCTCTGGAAGCTTTAATATCTCAAATCTGAGATTTGAGATATTAATTCAAAGATTTCTCTTTTGGTTATAAACCCACTCAACCCTGATTACAATTCTTCTATATGCGGAAGCTTGACTCAAATCAATGGTTATGAAACCATATATACATAAGACTCAACAATCAACTTTACATGCGGGATTTTATTTCAATCTCTAATTTGAGGTCTTAGATCAACACTCAGATGGTTATAAAAACCAACACCACGACCATACACTCTATGGTTCAAAACCCATCTTATGAAATTGAATCAACTCTTCAATTTGGCATTAATATCAAATAAACCTTTCGACCAATACATATATAATTATATGTACCCAAGGCTCTCACTAACCATACTTGTTTCAATTTGATATCGTTCTTTACATAACCCAATTCTTATTTCACCCAACATGTTTAACTCATACTTTACCTTCTTTAAGGTTAGTTTGCCTTTATAGTGAAATCTTCCTTCATCACTTTGTGGATTTTATTAAACTCAACCTTTGACCTTTATAATAAAATGCATTATTTATTGGCCACTTTATGGAATATTCATATATGTATAAACTCAGACTTTGATAAAAGACCTGGCGCCAACATATAATACTTTTCGGGCCCACAATATACACAATGTACCTTTGCTTTATCGACCATGCAACTTATCTGTGCGAACGCCGTTGATCGTCGATGTCACTCGATCGAACGCCAATTGCATTTTTTTCACCACAGGGCTTTAACACTAAAAAAAATGAGAAATATATTGTTTTCAAAAACCACTCCAAGACACGTGTCAATTGGCGACTGCTATTGTGTTTTTTTTTCAAAAAAAACTTACCACTCTAAGACTTATGCGATACTATTGGTATTGGTCTCCAACCCGCTTTCACTGTTCAGCTTGCTGGTTCCACACTCCGTCTTCATGGTTCAACACCATTCCATTCAATATGGTTCCTCTGCGTTATTTACATAACGTGCCTTGCTCCTTGTTACACATTACTTATCCACGAACCCTCGCATCCTTCAATATGAACATAGTTTAAAAAATCCCTCATCGTTCACCTCTACGCTCCCAGTTCATGGCATCGTTCTCTAATTCGGACCTACTCCAGGTTCCTTCGAACAGGCTTTACCATCCTTTATTTTTCCTCTGCATTCATATAACGCCTGTGGATCAATTCAAAATAAACACCAAAGCACGATTTTCAACCTTGATTTGAACACATTGTTTAATTTCAAACAATACGCCCCATTCTATTTGTGTGCCCCCTCTTCAGATCTAATCTATTCAGATATTGAACTCTCTCTAAGTCATCGACCCTTGCAGTGGTCGATGACTGCAAATTTCCTTTCGTTTTCTCAATGGAATGCACAGACCCTTCATGTATTTAGTTCAAACAAGTGCCGACACTAACTAACATTTATTCTTTTATCAAACATAGAGTCTCATTTAACTCACAAATCATAGAGTTTCATCACACTGGTTTATACAATTACTTAGTGGAAATTGAAGCCCATTTACATAGAAGCTAAATCAAACAAAACCCATATAATGCTGAAACAGATTCTTCATATATGCAGATGAATTTACTTACAAAGGCTTTCGGTCTTGGCCAGATCTTCAATCATTGGGCCATATAAAACCTATTCTGTCTCTGAGCAACTATCCTACTTTTAGACCTCCCTGCTTAATGCCTTTTTGGCTTACACTTATACAAGAAAATATTGAATTGCTTCAGCTCCTCTAACATCTCAACAAACTCTTGGAATTCTCCAAAGTCCTAAATTTAGACTCAATTCCTAAAATTAATGAAACTGATCCTAATTCGCCTGTACCTTCACATTCCTAACTAATCACCTTCCTCTCATGTTCTCTAATGGTTCGAGAATACTTACAATTCCTCACCATTTTATTCAAAAGACTAATAATTACATGAGAATTTAAAAATATGAGACCACCCTATGTCTACTTAGATACAAAGTATTTTGTTGTGCCTAATGCCTCTGCATTAGATTCCCAAGGATCAAATTGTTCATGATCTCCTGATCATGTGCCTTCAGTCCTTGTTTTCCTGGACCCCATACTTTCTTTTGCTGCTGCCCAACAACTACATTCTTCTTCAACTGCATTTCTCCAGGTTTCCATATCTTGTTCTGCAAATTACCTCCAACTATACTTTCACAATCTCTTCTTGTCCTTCCTTTGCTAAAATCCTTCTGCTTTCTTACTGCTGTCTGCTGCTTCTGAGACACCTTCATCATCAGTTCTCTGATGCTTTCAATCTCTATGTCCAGTTTATCTTCTGTCTCGAAATTTATTTGTCCACTGCTGCCTTCAAATTCTGTTGTTGTCAATACTGCTACTGTTACTGTCTTCAAAATTTTTGCTGCTGCCCCTGTGGCTATTTACTCAATTGTTGCTAACATTGTTTTTACTTCTGCAGATGTCACACCCCATGTTGCTGCCTCCCAAACTTCCTGTCCCTCTGCAACATTCTCTTGCTCATCACCTGCAAATTTACCTTTAAAAAGTAAATTATCTTTTAGTTATCTAACTGTAGTAACATAACCACTCATTCCTCCTTGTATACTAGTAAGCATTCTTAATTTCTACAAACTAGTATTTGCTCCTAGTTCTTCCACAGCTTTAGGAAAATTCACTTTAGTTTCTGCAATTTCACTCTCCTGTTTAAATGTTTCCAGCAAACATTTCAGCCACTCATCAGTAAGCCGCAATCTAAATTCAGTATCTTCTTCTTCTTCTTTGAAAATCTTCAGTAATTGTCTTACACCTTCTTGTTTGATTCTGGAAATCAAATCAAGTTCTTCCAACTCTGCATTTTCATCTTCCTCTATCAGAATAGAATGTTGATTCTCCCTTACTGTAGTAGCTTTAAAAATCTGTCCTCCAGTCTGCTCTTGGCCCATCAGACAAGCCAATTCTTCCCTGTCACCAACAGTAACAAGTTTCTGCATATGAGACATGACCGCCTCATCTTCTTTCTGCAACATTTCTTCTTTTCTCAAGACAACTCCAAAAGATGGACTGTCTCCTGCAAAATGTGTAAGCACAATCAAATTGTCAGATTCAAAATCACAAGACCCAATGGTCTCAATTGATGATCCAGTCACCAATTATTCTCTCTACAGTTCTAAGTCTTCTTCAGGACTCAGAAAATCTTCACTATCTATCTCCTCAGCTTCTAAAGTTATCTCCACTGTTCCAATCACCATGTTAAAATAAAGACCCTTCACTATGTTTTCAGCCAACATACTTTCTCTTTCATTCAATTCTCTGACAATTTTCATTTGCTATTCTTCCTTGCCTGCATGATTAACACATGAACCATCAGCACTAAAATTATAAGATCTCAATACTTCTTCCTCCTCTGACAACACATCAGTATGTTTTTCTGAGTATCCTTCCAAATCCTCTATCAACACATCAGTATGCTGATTTGCATCCTCCATGAGACTTTCATCTAGTCTCTCCTTCTTTCTATCACCCGCTTCATGAACACTATTCATGAAAACCTTCCTGCCCTGCTTCCTCAGCAAATTATTCTGTGCATAGGTTCTCTATTTCTCCAATTCTCTTCTTTGAAAATCCAACCTTCTATACAATTCAACAACTTCAATTGGAGTAAATGTTGGGAACTTCACCCAACCTTTTATGCCTTTGCTTGCTCTTAACTAATTATTAGATGGTCCTTCATCTCTTGCCTCAATATTCTCATTAGACTCCTTTGTCTGAAATTCCTCCTGAGATCTTGCTATCTCAGTATTGATCTGAATAGATTTCAGATTCAATTTCTCCTCCTCAACAAACTTTAAAGCTTGTTCATATCCCTGTGATGTACCTGCAAACATACACAACTCTTTAGTTTTAAAACCAGAAGACTTTTCAGTCTCGGTTGCTTCATTTATCAGTGCCTCAGACTGATCCTCTTCTTCTGTAGAACCTGTCATCACCTCACAATTGTCAGATTAAAAAATACAAGGCTTTACATCTCCCAGCTGATTTGGACTTGTCCAATAACTCAGGAAATCATCAATGATTTTCTCTTCAGCAAGAAAAACTTCTTGCTGCCTTAAGTCTTCATCATGATTCACACGATCTTTTACTGATCTCCATTCTTCATCTGCACCCTGTTCTGCTTCACAAACAGAAACTTCTTTTCTCAACTCCGCTGCCCTGAGTTCTGCACATCTCAACTGGACATCCATCTTCTGTTCAAGCTTCCTTTTTCTGCAAACATACAAAAATCATCAGATGTAAAGTCACTTGATCCCTTGGCCTCACTTGAAGTTTCAGTCTTCAAGTCCTTCTTCAAATACTCAATCATCCTGAGAAATCTCTCTTTCTGCTGAGCATGTATCATCTGATCTTTCTTCATCTCTAGCCTATGCCACTTCACTTTCTTCTTCATGATCCAACTAACTCTCTGGCTTTCCTCTATCATCATCTTCAGTTTTTCAAACTGTTCTCTGAACTCAGCTACCTCTTTCCAATATTCTGTATCAGTCAATTTATTCCTCATGCCATTTGTCCTGGCATCTTATTTCTCTTTTCTGCTGTGGCCTCTCTCAGAACCTCTGCAATCTCTGCTATGAATATTAGTAGTCATATTCTCCTTCATGAGTTCCTCACTCATCAGTTGCACCAAGCCTCTACAACAGAAAGCTCTCCTGCTACCTCTTACCTCACCAATCCTTTCCTCCGGACTTGGCTTTTGGACAGTACTAGTCCCCTATCTGCTGGAACCTTTTGAGCACTCTCTTTTTCTCTCTCTAGGCTTCACTATGAAACTCTTAGAACTCATTCAACCTATGTTGAATATCCTCAAGGTTCTGCCACACTTCCTTCTTCACTTTAGAATTCTCTGCTGGACTCTTTCATCACTGCTCTCAAAGCTGTGATCTACTTTTGCTGAGATTTCTTCAATTTCCTGTAGTCTGAATTCTGCAAACAATTCTTCAAACCAGAGTTAAACATTGCTCATCAATTCACCTTCTCTTGAGAACAATGCAATTTTCCTCCCTATCCAAACTTTAGCTGAATATCAGGTTCACTACCTTCACCATCAAACTCTGTCTTCACCTTTCTGCAACCACAATTCTGCAGTCATAAATTTCAATTCAGATTTAAAATTATTTTACCTGCAAGATCCCTGCATGATCTTGTTCTTCATTCATTTATGCAAATCCTGTTCACTGCAAATATGTATCTGCTGCATATCAGATTTAAAAATATGATCTTCCTTCATTCTCTCATCACATGCACTCATTCATATTTAATTACAAAATTTCTTTTACTCCAAACAGAGCCTTTCCTGCTTTGATACCACTTGATGCCATGCCTTCTTACTAAACCCACAATCTCCTCTCTTGTTCATATAACAGAAAGCTCTCCTGCTACCTCTTACCTCACCAATCCTTTCCTCCGGACTTGGCTTTTGGACAGTACTAGTCCCCTATCTGCTGGAACCTTTTGAGCACTCTCTTTTTCTCTCTCTAGGCTTCACTATGAAACTCTTAGAACTCATTCAACCTATGTTGAATATCCTCAAGGTTCTGCCACACTTCCTTCTTCACTTTAGAATTCTCTGCTGGACTCTTTCATCACTGCTCTCAAAGCTGTGATCTACTTTTGCTGAGATTTCTTCAATTTCCTGTAGTCTGAATTCTGCAAACAATTCTTCAAACCAGAGTTAAACATTGCTCATCAATTCACCTTCTCTTGAGAACAATGCAATTTTCCTCCCTATCCAAACTTTAGCTGAATATCAGGTTCACTACCTTCACCATCAAACTCTGTCTTCACCTTTCTGCAACCACAATTCTGCAGTCATAAATTTCAATTCAGATTTAAAATTATTTTACCTGCAAGATCCCTGCATGATCTTGTTCTTCATTCATTTCTGCAAATCCTGTTCACTGCAAATATGTATCTGCTGCATATCAGATTTAAAAATATGATCTTCCTTCATTCTCTCATCACATGCACTCATTCATATTTAATTACAAAATTTCTTTTACTCCAAACAGAGCCTTTCCTGCTTTGATACCACTTGATGCCATGCCTTCTTACTAAACCCACAATCTCCTCTCTTGTTCATATAAGCTGAAATTCTGTTTTTACCCAAATAATTTTAAATCTGGCAATCTTTAAAAATATCTCTGGAAGCTTTAATATCTCAAATCTGAGATTTGAGATATTAATTCAAAGATTTCTCTTTTGGTTATAAACCCACTCAACCCAGATTACAATTATGCTATATGTAGAAGCTTGAATTAAATCAATGGTTATGAAACCATATATACATAAGACTCAATAATCAAATTTACATGCGGGAGTTTATTTCAATCTCTAATTTGAGGCCTTAGATCAACACTCAGATGGTTATAAAAACCAACACCATGACCGTACACTCTATGGTTCAAAACCCATCTTATGAAATTGAATCAACTCTTAAATTTGGCGTTAATATCAAATAAACCTTTCGACCAATACATATATAATTATATGTACCCAAGGCTCTCACTAACCATACTTTTTTCAATTTGATATCGTTCTTTACATAACCCAATGCTTATTTCACCCAACATGTTTAACTCATACTTTACCTTCTTTAAGGTTCATTTGCCTTTATAGTGAAAGCTTCCTTCATCACTTCGTGGATTTTATTAAACTAAACCTTCGACCTTTATAATAAAATGCATTATATATTGGCCACTTTATGTAATATTCATATATGTATAAACTCAGACTTTGATAAAAGACCCAGCGTCAACATATAATACTTTTCAAGCCCACAATATACACAATGTACCTTTGCTTTATCGACCATGCAACTTATCTATGCGAACTCCGTTGATCGTCGATGTTACCTGATCGAACGCCAATCGCATTTTTTTCACCACAGGGCTTTAACACTAAAAAAAAATGCGAAATACGTGGTTTTCAAAAACCACTCCAAGACACGTGTCAATTGGTGACTATTATCGCATTTTTTTTCAAAAACAACTTACCACTCTAAGACTTACGCGATACTGCTGGTATTGGTCTCCAACCCGCTTTCACTGTTCAACTTGCCAGTTCCACACTCCGTCTTCATGGTTCCACACCATTCCATTCAATATGGTTCCTCCGCATTATTTACATAACGTGCCTCGCTCTTTGTTACACATTACTTATCCACGAACCCTCGCTTCCTTCAATACGAACATAATTTAAACAATCCCTCATCGTTCACCTCTATGCTCCCAGTTCATGGCATCATTCTCTAATTCGGACCTACTCCAGGTTCCTTCGAATAGGCTTTACCATCCTTTATTTTTCCTCTACGTTCTTCTAATGCCTGTGGATCAATTCACAATAAACCCTAAAGCACGATTTTCAACCTTGATTTGAATGCATTGTTTAATTTCAAACAATACGCCCCATTCTATTTGTGCGCCCCCTCTTTAGATCTAATCTATTCAGATATCAAACTCTCTCTAAGTCATCGACCCTTGCAGTGGTCGATGACTGCAAATTTCCCTTCATTTTCTCAAGGGAATGCACAAACCCCTCATTTATTTAGTTCAAACAAGTGCTGACACTAACTAACATTTATTCTTTTATCAGACACAGAGTCTCATTTAACTCACAAATCACAGAGTTTCATCACACTGGTTTATACAATTACTTAGTGGAAATTGAAGCCCATTTACACAGAAGCTAAATCAAACAATACCCATATAATGCTGAAACAGATTCTTCATATATGCAGATGAATTTACTTACAAAGGCTTTCGGTCTTGGCTAGATCTTCAATCATTGGGCCCTCTACAACCTATTCTGTCTCTGAAAAACTATCCTACTTTTAGACCTCCCTGCTTAATGCTTTTTTGGCTTACACTTATACAAGAAAATATTGAATCGCTTCAGCTCCTCTAACAGCTCAACAAACTCTTGGAATTCTCCCAAGTCCTAAATTTAGACTCAATTCCTAAAATTACTGAAACTGATCCTAATTCAACTGTCCCTTCACATTCCTAACTAATCACCTTCATCTCATGTTCTCTAATGGTTTCAGAACACTTACAATTTCTCACCATTATATTCAAAAGACTAATAATTACATAAGAATTTAAAAATATGAGACCCCCCTATGTCTACTTAGATACAAAGTATTTTGTTGTGCCTAATGCCCGTGCATCAATATGTAGGGGTGTATGAAATTGAAGTTTTTAATGTAGGGGTATATGGAATGAATGTATGAAATTGAAGTTTTTAATGTAGAATATATGGTAGGGTAATGGATATAATAGGATAATGAGTGTAGGTATGGTAGGATAATGGATATAATAGGATAATGAGTGTAGGAATGGTAAATGTAGGATGTTATATAAAAAAAATGTAATGGGATGCATATCCAGGTTAAATCAATTTTAACAATTCTAGATTTTTTTTCAAAATCTAAGGTTCTAAGAACATTTTGTTTTACTTACTGTACTTTCCCTTTCACAACATAACTTTATGTCAATACTGATTGATGACGACAATTGCTGGTTTATCCATATTTGACTCATGATGATGGTTCTTCAAAGATGAATTCAGATGGAATGTAGACAATTGTAACTTCTCAATTGAACCTTTTGATATAGATTATGTTATTTCATGTTCTTTTTGAATCTGATATTGATTCAGGTTCTTACTAATGAATGTTGATGTTGTTTAGGTCCCTTATGCAGTTTTTAAATGATGTTTTAGGTCCCTTCTGACACATTATTTCAGGTCCCTTCTGCAATGATATTTTGAATGATGTTTAAGGTCTCTTCTGCAATACAACTGCTCAAACTATTTGCATAGTTTCAAATGAACTTCCCCATTGATTATGTTAGGATTTGTCCCGAAGTTTTGGAATTCTTGGAGAATTGTTTTTGCAAAATAAAACTGAAGAAAAAATCAAATAGAATAGACAATTCATATGGCCAAACAAGTTGGTTTTCCGATATGAATTCAAGTTTGTATTATGCCAGTTTCCTAGATTTTCACAACCAAACTCCTTTATTATTTTTTAATTAATTAATTAATTAATTTATTTAATTTTTATTCTGGAAGTAAAGGTGGCATATCACTATGATGTTCCATTATTTCCATGTTATTTTATGTTAATATTATTTTCAAGAAGTCCTCCTTATTTATAGGTCTATTATAGACCTTAAGCCTATGTCCATTGACTAAAAACGAAATTGCTGTTTCATCAATTGTTTTTATTTTAAATGCTCTATTTTCAAAAATTTCTTCTATCTCATATGGCCCAAGCCAATGAGTTATAAACTTTTCTTTGAAATCTTTGAACTTGGAGTCAAAAAGTAATGCCCTGTCTCCTTTATGATTTTTTTTTATGTTTAATGAATATGTCATGCCACTTAATTCTTTGTTGTTGCACCAATGTTGTATGTTCTACTTATTGTTGTCTTGTTTCGTCTAGTTCATTCAATTGCATGTCTCTCTGTTGCTATGATTCAGATAATTCCAATCCCAATTTTGTTACAATTTTATATGTATGAATTAGAAATTAAATGGGTAACAAAACTTCCGTACCATATACCAAATGATATGTACTGAATTCAGTTGTATTCTTCCATGTAATTTTGTATTCCCATAATGCATCTCTTAACTTTTCTGACCAATCCTTTTTGTTCATTTGGACTATTTTCGTCATGATATTTTCCAGGAATTTATTTGTCGAATCTACTTGTCCATTTTCTTGGGGATGGTACATAGTATATTTTATGCGTTTGATATTATACTTTTCCTTAAGATCCTGGACAATTTTGGAGGTGAACTGTGCACTCAAAATTTGACAAAGATTTCCTCAAAGAGGAATGAGACTACCGTGTCTTCTCTTTCTCTCACCACTGCCTTTGCTTCTACCCACTTTGTAACATAATATGTACACACTAAAATGTACTTCTTTCCATTTGAAGGTGGGTTAATTGGTTAAAAAATTCTAGAGCCCATTGCTCAAATTGCTCTATGGGTACTTGTGGCTTTAATGGCATTTAATCTGACACCACAGGTCTTCCAGTTCTTTGGCAGTTGTCACATGTTTTAACATAGGCTTTCGAATCCTTGAACATTGCTGGCTAGTAGTAGCCAAGTTTAAGCACCTTGTATGTTGTCCGCTTGTTTACAAAATGGCCACCACATGGCTTGTCATGACATGCTTTCAAAATATCTAGAATTTCATCTTCTCTAACACATTTTCTTATTAATAGATCAGAACTAGTATAAAAGAGGTCACCATTGACCCAAATATATCTAGCACTTTATCTGATTATTTTTCTTTTCTGTTTATTGGTGAAATGGGATGGAAATATTCCAGATGATAAATAGTTGGCTACATCTGCAAACCATGGGGTTTTAACTGTTATAGAAAATAAATGTTTATCTGGAAAATTGTCTGAAACAGGATTTAAATCACTAGGTGAATGAAGTCTTGATAGAAAATGTTCTACATGATTGTCTTTGCCTGGTCGATCTAGAACAATGATGTTAAATTCTTGCATTAATAACAACCATCTAGTAATTTTTCCATTTGTAATTGATTTTTTCATTAAGTATCTAATGGCTGTATGATCTATATGAATGAACACTTGATAGCCTGTTATATAATGCCTAAACTTATTAACAACATGCACAAAAACTAACCTTTCTTTTTCTGTGACTGTATAGTTCAATTCTGCTTGTGTTAAGTTTTTGCTTATGAAGTATATGGCATAATTGAACTGATTTTATTTCTGTCCAAGTGATGCTCCTATAGTTGTATTAGATGCATAAGTGGATATATGAAATGGCAATGACCAGTTTGGTCCTCAGAGAATGGGTGCAACTGAAAATTTTCCTTTTAATATTTAAAATTGATTTTGATAGTTTTTTGGCCACTCGAACTCAACATATTTTTCAAGTAACTTGAATAGAGGTAGAGATATTTTACTAAAATTTTCAATGAATCTCCTATAATAGCCTGCATATCCCAAGAAAAGTATTACTTCTTTTCGTGTTGTTGGTGGCATCAAGTTCACAATGACTTGTATTTTTGATGGGTCCAACTTGACTCCTGAAGAAGAAATATGGTGTCCCAACACTATCTCTTCAGTTAACATCATAAATATTTTTTCATTACTGAGGGATAGGTTTGTCTCTATGCATCTTTTTATTTTTTTTCAATATTATTCAAACAATCATTAAATGTTCCTCCATATACAGTGAAATCATCCATGTAGACCTCTACATATTCATGAATTAGAGCAACAAATATTGCAAGGACTGCTCTGTGAAAAGGAGTAGGTGCATTACATAACCCAAAGGGAAAAAAATATATGCATATGTTCCCCATGGGAAAGTAAATGTGGTTTTATCCTAGTCTTCCAATGCTATATTAATTTGATTGTATCCACTAAATCCATCAAGAAAAGAAATTTTTTTTTTTCCAGCTAATGAATCTAGTACTTGGTCAATAAATGGTAATGGGAAATGATCTTTTAATGCACAATTTTATTCAGTTCCCTATAGTCTACACATATTCTACACTTTCCATTTTTCTTTGGCACCACTACTAAGGGAGAAACCCATTGACTATCAGAAATAGGATAGATGAATCCAACTTGTGACAATTTCTGCAGTTCCTCTTTCACTATTTCTTTCATCATAGGATTCATTCTTCTTTGTAGTTGTCTCATTGGTTTGATACGATCATCATTATAAATGTGGTGAATTCATTTCTTTGGATGAATTCCATGCATGTCTATATAATACTAGGAAAAATATTTTGAATATTTATGTAATAATGCTATTACATGTTGTTCCTGTGATGATTGTAAATTACTACCAATATTCAAACTCCTTCCAAGATTGATTTCAATGATTTTACTTCGTGAATTGGTAATTGAGTTAATAGGAAAAATAATTTCAAATGAATTTTTCAATGATTGAATGGTACAATTTTCCTAGAAACATTGATTTAAAAGATGGCTTGCAACTTCATATTGTGTTATTCTAAGATGCTCTGAAATATCAGGTTCTGAGATGAAAAGGTCTAATAGATCATCATTTTATTCCACTTCTCTAAAATTAAAGACTTGATTAATACTGAGAATAGATTGAATTTCTTCTTGTTGTTGTTCATTAATCCATGATAATAAAGGAGATTGTGCTGGATGATAGAGTGCAACTTGTTTCCTTTCATCCCCATGTGCTACGATCATACTTCCTGATCTGCATCCAATGAAGGCATTTGCTGTGGCTAACCATGGTCTGCCTAGAATTAAAGGATGACCTCCTAAATTTGTTTTTGTCTGCAAGATTAGAAATTTAATAGGATATTCCCATGAATCCAAAGAAACACTGATATATTCTAATATTCCTTCTGGCACAAATTTATATCTATCTGCTAGCTCCAAAATTGTAGTAGTAGGTTGAATATTGGGCAATTTCAAGTATTTCATAGTTTATGTGGTAATAACATTTATGGCTTCTCCCAAATATATTAAAGTATTTGGAACTGAAAAATTATTGATTGAAATGGTAACCATAGGGATCCCAGGGTCAATATATTTTTCAATTGTTCTTTTTGCAGACATGAGACTAGGTAATTTTCCATTGAACTAGATTGTGGGTGGATCTCTTTTCTTTCTGTCAGTTTTCTTAATACATAACTCCTTTATTGTTTTTGCCTAAATTGGAATATCTTTTATAGCTTGTAACAAAGGATTTTTTACATAAGCATTCTTTAGTTCATCCAAAATATCAAATTCAGAAAGAGACATTAGACTTTTCTACTCTACTAACCTCTCTAGATAAGGTGGTGTTTGAGTCATAATAGATTTTATTTCTGAGTTTGATTTCTTGGATGAGTTTTTTCAGTTTTTTCTTCTATGATTGGTGGAGAATTTTTGTGTAATACTTTTCCATACCTTAAGTGAACATCTTCTACAAGAAGAATAGAGTATGTAGGAAAATATGTTGCTTATTCCACATTGTATGCTGTTTTCTCCACTTTGTTACTCATATTTGCTACTGGCTGAGCTGGTAATTGAGTTGGTCTAGGTTGGGGTTGGTTAGAAGGCAACTGAAGCTGCTGAGGTTGAGTTAGTAATAGTGCAAGATTTTTTTTTTGTGGAAATGGCATTGGTTGAGGATGTTGCTAGAATTGTTGGTATTGGAATGGTTGTTGGTATGGATGTTGATATGGCTATTGATATTGTTGAGGATACATTTGTTGAGGTGGCTGGTTTCCATAAATATATCATTTCAAACCTTGTGTGGGTTGGTTTTGGTATTATTGTGGAGGCCGAGCTTGCCATGGCATCAGAGTATCCGTGAATTCTGAGGAGGATACTGATAATTCTAGGGGTTTTGTTGAGGAATTTGTTGAGGAATCCATGGTTGCGAAGAGAATATGTCCCACGTACTTCTTCCATTTGCAATTATTTAAGCTTTGGATAGTTTTCAGTTGCATGATTCTCTGTACAAAGTCCACACACCTGCATACTATCCAAAGGACATTCTCTAAGTGGATGTTTCTTCCTACACTCTGGAAAAAAGATTGATAAGTTTTTATCTTGTTATTATTTCTTCTTATTTGCTTTTAAAACATCAACTTGTGTTCCTAAAGTACTCAAAATATCAGTTTTAAAATTTTCTAGCAAACTTCATATTTCTGCTCTTGTTACTTCTCCTGTTGCAGATTTGGAATCTCTTGATGTAACATCTCTTTTTCCACTTTTTTCTCTTCCCCTAGAATATTTTTGACATAATTCAACAATCTCATCAAATGGAAATTTTGAGATATCTCATTTTCCCATCACATTAAGAATATTTAAGTATTCATCTCTGATACCTTTAAGAAAAATTGTGTGGATGGTATTGGGATTCAAAGAATGTTGTTTGGATTTTTGTAGATTGTAGAGAAATATTTCTAAGTACTCTTCCAAACTTTCATCTTCTTGTTCTGTCATTATGAAAATATCTTCTTTTTAGTCTCTTGCCCTGCAATAGGCTTGATAATTTTTGAGAAAAATTCTCTTCATGTCATCTCAAGAAGCAATGGTATGTTCTCCTAAACCTGTAAACCATTTTTGTGCTGCTGCTTTCAAAGTAGCAGTAAAGAGGTGAAGTTTATGTGTGTCATCTATGTATCCATAAGTTCGACATAAGATTCCAAATTAAAACATAAATGAATCAAGATCTTTGGTTGACATTCCATAAAAATTGGGCAAAACAAAAGGTGGAATGTTTTTCATTTCCACTTCCTCTCCTAGTATTGCTCTTGTGTCTAATATTGGGAAGTCAAAGGTAGCTTCCTGATTATTGTCTTGTTCTATATCATTCTATATTTTGTTATCATACACTCTTTTTCTCTCTGCTTCTATTCTCCTATCTTCCTCTCTTTTTCTCTGCCATTCCTTCTGTTGTCTCTCATACTAAAGCCTTTGTTCTGGATTCATCATTGGTATATTAGATCCTTCTCTTTCTTCAGTCATTTCCTTTCAGTTGTTTTTAATTTTTTAATATGAGGCTGATTTGGTGTTTCCTCAACTATCTTGATTTGTTCAAGAACTGGTTGCTCTAATTGTTTAACAACTGGCTTCCTTGTTTCCTATTGTCTTTCTATGAAAGGGGTTTATTTTGGTGTTTGCTTTCTTTTCACCTCTCAGGCTATCTCAGGCTAACAAGGTTTGTCTTTCAATAAGCGCAATCTTTATCTTGATCTTTGTTTTCTTCTAATTCCTCTAGAGTTGGTCTCCCAACAACTGGTGTTGTTAGTCCTGATGGTCCTTCTGCTATGGATGGTTGAATTGTTGGGGGGTTTTGTTTAGTAAATATACCTTTCTGATCTCTTTCTCTATGCATAAAGAAACATAAATGTTGAGGTATGCTTCCCCGACAACAACGCCAAAAATATTGGGTCAATTTACTAGGTAAACTAACACAAGTATTTAATTAACAATCCGAGTTTGTAAACTTAGAAGCATGTCTAAAATATATGGATCTTAGATGTAGTCAATATTTAGAAGACAAAATGTTTAAACTAAAGGAATGCATATTACAAATATAAAATCTAAATTCTAAGATTTAAGGAAATGCATATTACATTTATAAAATCTAACTAAGTAATTTATGATTCAATATGTAATAAGTAAGGGAAGAGGCTCCTAACTTAGGAGATCCCGTTTTACTTTCCCCACAACACTACTTTCATGAAGAGAAACCAATTAATTGATGGAAAATAGATTATGATGCATAAAGAGTAGGATAAGAGGCTTCTAACTGAGGAGGTCCATGTTGTCCTTCTTCACAATTCCATTCATCATTGTTACCATTGTATTTAAAACTAGAAATTCAAAAAATAGCTTCAAACAAGGAAAAGAAAATGAATTTTAGTTATTGTTATTATATTAGATAGAAGGAAAGTTTAACTTAAACACTTGCTTGTCCCTTCATATGAATATTAGAATTAAACCAAGATTCATTAGCAAACATAAGTAAATAACTAAGAAGGAAAATAATATGAATTCTAGTTATTGTTCTTGGATCAGATAGAAGGAGAGTTTAACTTAAAAAAATGTTTGTCCCTTCATATGAAGATTAGAAGTAAAAGAAGATTCATCAGAAAACACAATAAATCTTCATTCATCTAATTAATTGAACAAATTTGAAGTAAAACTAGTTCATGAGAATTAAGCTAATTTAACCAAAAATTGTACTTAGCTTGGTGTGGGGGCCCTCCACCCCAGCCTTGCACACTTGAAGAACTTATCAACTACTGAAAAATCAATCAATAATTCATAGCATTGAACAACAAAAATAAGGCAGAACTGGTTCCTCAAATTAACTCACAAAATTTAGAAGTCCCAATGTGAAATTATACAAATTATCCATGTTTGAATGGTTCATAAGCTTGGTATAAGTAGATAAATGATGAGCTAAAATGTCTATAAAAACCTTATATTATCCTAATCCCATCCATCTAGGTCAAACTCATCCATTTAGTTACACAAAATCTGGAAAAATCCAAAAAACTACTAATTCTGCCCTATTTTCCAGGGATTCCTGAAAAACAGGTCATGTTTGACCGCCTGTTTTAGCTCAGTTTGACCAAACCAATAGATGATTTTCCATATGTGGTTCCTAATCTTTCTAAATCCATGCTCATATCGTGCCTATGTATCCTGCATATATGGCTTTCATGAAGCAATTACAAGAATTTTTAGTTCTGTCCAAAAATACTCTTAAAACCCAATTTTTACAAAAATATCTAAAAATTAAGAAAAATAATTTATTTACCTGAATATTCATAATAAGGTCAAAATAAGGTATATGTGGATGATATAATGTGGAAAATTATGGGACTTATGTGGATTTTTAATAAGAAAAATTGACCAAAATTGAGGGCCAACAGTGTACTCAAATACAAACCTCTAGGATCCAAATTTATTAAATTTAATAATAATAATATTATAATATATTAATACAAATATCATAAATAATAATAATAATAATAATAATCTTTTAATATTAATATAGGGTATTTGGCCCTTCGTCTTCACCTAAATAAACCATATTTTTTGAGTGTTTGTAAATATAAAGAGGAGTATGGAGTAAATATAAAAAGAGGTTTTATTTTTTACCATACATCTGGTTTATTTATATTTACATTTATTTACCATACTTTAAGAAATACAAGATAATAACTCGTCACTTCCTACCTCTGCTAGAAACAAAAGATACAAAGAGGAACCATAAGCTCCCACACACTCCTCCATACCCACAAAACAACATATGAAAATGTAGCTTGGTAATCACGAGGTCACTATAATAGAAGCACCATCGCAAGATAACCCAAAATTATATGAATAAATGGAGTTGGGTGTGCTTAACCTATAATCAATAACAATAGATCAGAAGAGTAAATATCATAAGGTCATCCCTGAGCATTGGGTCCAAATCTGTTATGCAACCAACTCACAAAAAAAAAAATATAGATTAACGGCTTAGAAATTATCCTCTTCGAGGGGGAAACCACCTTTACATTACAAAAATGAACTATTCTTGTATGATAAAAAGGATAAGACCTCCTTGGTATATATAGGAGTCTAAGAGGTGTCAATATAATCCGAGCCTACATAAAAATAATAACGTAAGGGCACAACAATAACAATGTAAGGGCACAACAATAACAATAGTGGGCTTATATGGGGCACAAATATAACAATAGTGGGATTATATGGGGCATAACAATAACAATAGAAGGCTTATATGGGGCACAATAGTAATAATATGGGGGATACATGTGCACAACAATAACAATAGGTAGCTACACTAACAATAACAATAATGGGGATCCAATAGTATTATAGGGACTTGACAAAATTATAAAATGACCTACTCAAGGGTAAGACCAAATCTCATAGAGAATATATGGAAATAAAATCTTACCCATACAATTTTGAAATTAATATGAAACATCTTAAGGAATCACATACGCTAATCAAGAAACACTGACACTAGGGATGCCATAGCAACAATTAGTTCCTCTAGGAACTACGATAATTTTTGTTAAATTCTAGAAGAATCACTGTAATGAAGAGGCATTCACCTCACCCTCTCCCTCAACCCAATGAAAATTATATCATGGAATATGTGAGGCCTCAATTGAAAAGGAAAACATAGGCTTCTCAAGAAAATAATTCACCATGAACATCTTGATATCATGATGATCCAGGAATCAAAATGCTCTAGTGAAAGGGTCTTAACCATTATCTCAAAATTTTGGAAGGGAGGTCAAAGCATAGCCATCGATACCAATGGGAAAGCCGGGGACTATCCATCTATTGGAATCTAGACAAGGTGGACCTCATAGATTGTTGGGCTACCCCCAAAATATTAACAACTAAATTTACATGTGACAACGCCTGGATAATTCCCCCGTATTGAAAATATTTAAAATCAAATTTTCTACAATAAAAAAAATGGTTGAGAATTTAGGACACAAATTTCAGAGCTTGGGGAGGGATATTGCTTGAAGAATTTGGTTGTTTTAATACCAGCCATGGAGGTTGAATTATGTGCCTTAAATAGGCTATTTGTGCTTTAGATTAAACTAGGAAAGAGAGAACAAGAACCATACACTCTTTGAAAAAATCACAAGAAAAAGAGGACAATGATTTAATTTTGGGTGTGGGCTGCGTTGGCCAGTAGATTCACCTTAAGCAGAGTGCACAAAAAGAGGGGGCCATGATTGGTTACAACAAACGATATGGAATATGGCCAAGAAAAACCAATACGTGGAAGTGACAAAATGAGCCAACAAATTTCGAGTCCAAACAAACAAAACAAATACAGAAGCGTGAAGAAAGAAGTCATTCATTTGTAGAAATTATGATGTAGATTTACAACTTCTTATGAAATTTTAACCACAATCATAAAACAAAAACCTACTCTATTGCTTTGCGAAATTAAATTCACAATTTAGAACATTAATCACAAACATGCAATGATAAATAACACACATGAACACAGTATCTTTTTTGGGGAACATAATCTGCTAAAAACCACAATGGTTGCTTATATATATATATATATATATAACAATTGCTTTGCTCAACTGAGGGCAACCTGTAAGTGAATAACCTATATCTTTGGTCACTGAGAAGCTTTGACCCTGAATTAGTCAATTTCTGCCTCTTCATGAGCACATATTTCCTTATGCCATTCCTTGAAAAATTAGGCCCCTATTATTTAGGAAATTCCTCAAATTGTTTGCGCAATTCCCAAGGTTGATCATATGACTGCATGCAACACTTGTACACTCAAGACTAGTCTACAACTGATGTTACACTACATTGGAATCTCCACCACAGGTGGGAATCTCAAATTTTCTGTATGCACTATCTATTTTGGGATGATTGATTAGCTAATTGGATTTTCATTGAGTTTTACTGAAGTACCACTTCAGAACTGACCTTTCACTAGTTCCTCCAATAATTAGAACTAGTTTAACAGAAAACAACTTGAAATAACTGAACATGATTGATTCAAATTAACAATCACACATGCTTAACTTAACTCCAACTCCTCCAAATCAAGTTTAATGAGCTAATTGAGTGACAATAGCCATGTCACCTCAGTTAACTACATCCAAGTTGTTTGCTGATGTGGAAATTTGAATTTCCTTAATTCAATCAAGGAAAAATCAATTTGAGAATTTCTTGGTGCATTTTTCAATACTCCCTTTCAGCAAGAAAGGGATTATTAACCACCCATATCCCGCACATGTGGAACTAAAACTTCCTTCTTGACAAATTCTTTGTCAAAATTCCAACATTTTTTTTCTTGTGTCAGAATCTATTGAAGAAATATTATCCGCCTCTGGACATAGTCTCGTAAATGGTAATACTAGATATTTTAATGCTTGGATCAATAGTGAAATACAAGATTCTTAGGGAGCTTGATGCAAATATGATTATCAAAATATATCACAATTGGCTCCATCATCTGACCAATATTCCCATAAGTATCTTTCTCATATAGATCACCTCACATGCTGCTTGAATTGTAGCCATGTATTTTGTTTCTACTGAGTTGAGCACCACAAATATTTGCTTCCTGCTATACCAGAAAATAGCTGCTGACCCAACACTAACAATTCCATCTTATGTACTCTTTCAGTCTGATGGATTCCCCACTCAATATGCAACTCTAAAGCCACACAACTTCACTCCCTCTATCAGTCTGTACCATATTAAAAACTGGGTGGTGCCTACGAGATACCATAAAACATGCTTAACTTCCTTCCAAAATAGTTTGGTTGGCCTAACCATAGATTGGATCAAATGGTTTATTGCATAGTAGACATATGGTCATGTGCTCAAAAGATACATCAGTGAACCCACTAGCTGTCGATAAATGGTAACATCAACTTCCTCACCTGAAGTGGCATCCTCCTTCCTCTAGTTGGTCTCTAGAGGTGTCTCCATGGGTTTGCAAATCTCCATGCAAAATTTCTGTAGTATCTCATTTGCATAATTTTCCTTGAGATATAAAAAATTCCCCATCGCTTTTCCATACTTCCAACTTGAGGAAGTAGTGCGTGATACCCATGTCCTTCATTTCAAATTCTCTTACAAGGTACTCCTTGTAAGATCTAATCACTCAACACCAGTTGAAATAAAATCATCAACATATAAGACAATAATAAGAAATTTAACTTCTACCAAGATATTATAGAGGTTTGCA
The DNA here is from genome assembly GCA_034641835.2 of Pinus albicaulis. NCBI lineage: Eukaryota > Viridiplantae > Streptophyta > Pinopsida > Pinales > Pinaceae > Pinus > Pinus albicaulis. The sequence goes on along the minus strand of CM076580.1, from coordinate 250,875,319 downwards.
TCCAATTCACTTTTGGTGAACCCAAAACCAGTGAGATAGCTATTGATCCTGGTGTACCAAGCACAGGGTGCTTGTTTGAGACTGTACAATGCTTGCTTGAGTCTACACACATAAGACTCAATAAAATGTATCAAAAACTTCTGATTTCTCGATATACAACTCCTCCTCAATAAACCCATTGAGAAATGTTGTTTTTACATCCATCTGGTGGATCTTCCACCCCATTTGTGCAACCAGAGAAAGAATTTATCTAATGGATGAGTACCTTACTACAAGAGAAAAAGATATCATAGTCAATTCCTTCAACTTGAGAGTACCCCTTGGCCACAAATATGGCCTTATAATTCTCTATTCTTCCACCTACTGTCTGCTTTACCTTGAATATCCATCTCAAACTCACAACTAATTTATCTCCTGGTCTAGGGACCACTTTACAATGGATTCGTATTCCTCCACCATTGCATCAAGACATATAGGTTTCTCTACTGCTTCCTCAAAAGAGTATGACTTAGTCTCTACAGGCTCAATCATTAGAGCCATGTAGCCAATGTATCGATTAGGTGACCTTCTATGCCTGCACAAATTTTAAGGAGCTCCTACATTCTCCCTCACATCCTGCACAAGTCTATCAACTTCCCTAGTTCTTTTCTTGCCTTCTCTAGATGGTTTTGCTTGAGTGGTTGTCTCAACTCTCTACTCTTAAATTTATGGTTTCTATGAAACTTCCTGAGGATCCTCCTTTGGAGATAAAAGCTCCTCTTCTGGTGGGATCTAAAGCTCCCTCTCGAGAGAGCACCACATCATTTTACATCCCTTCACACAACTGTTATTTTGGGGGATGGAAATTACATACGGTAGTTGTGAGGAGTTTTTGTGTAACCCACGAATACCCCCAATTATGATGTCAAATCAATATTATTCCTTGATTCTTTGGAGACATGGCAGTAGACAGAGGCTCTAAAAATATTGAAGTATGACACATCCGGATTTCTCCCCAAGAAAACCTCCTCTAGTGTAATTAGTGACCCAAAGTACAATGAGGAATCAAATTTTGCAAATAGAATACTGTGTTGCATGCCTTTTCCCACAAATGTAGTGGTAGGCCTTGGTCATGCAACATCTCCCTTGCAGTTCCCACAATGCTACAATTATTTCTTTCAGCCACCCTATTCTTCTGTGGGTTGTGGGGTGATTTCAACTCTCTCTGAATGCCTTCTTTCACACATATATTTTTGAATTCATTTGACACGTACTCACCTCCATTATCACTCCTGAGAGTCTTCACATTATTTCCAATTTATTTCTCTATTAGTGCTTTGAATTCTAAGATCTCAGAGAATTTACAATATTTATTTCACATGAAGAAGATCCAACACTTCCGTAAGAAGTTATCAATAAAAATTACAAAATATTTGTGTCTGGAAGTGGAGGATGTCGAGAAAGGTCCACATATATTAGAGTGGATCGTTTATAGGAATACATGTGCTATGCTTTCTAGAGCATGGAATGTGGATTTTGTGTACTTACCTAATGTACATCCTTTGCATACATCATGCTGCTCAAGTGCTCCTTTGGGGAGGCCCGTGGTTATTTGTTACATAATATTTAGGGCGCCATGATGAAAATGGGAAAGTATTATGTGCCAAATTTCACTAAAATTGCGACTCTGTACCTTCTCCGCCTTAGTGCTTAATGCAACACATTATTCCACATCTAGCTTATATAGGTTCTTCACACAAAGCCCGATCTGCTTCACCTCTACTGTGGATATATCTCTCAAGAATTATTTTCCTTTGCTGAAGATCACATCATAACCACGGTATTCCAAAACTATAACAAAGATGGGATTTTTCTTTAAGCCTGGAACAAACATGACATCCTTGATCCTAAGAGGGGAGCTCGACTCCCTTTGAAAGGTGACTGCACCAACCCCAGTTGTGTTGTACCTTCCGTCGTTCCCCATCTCAATGTGCATCTAGAAATATTTTTCTTCTAGGTCACTAAACAAATCTCTACACCCTGTCATGTGGAAAGATGCACCTGAGTCCAAGTAAGACACACTCCCCATCACTTTTTTGGCCATGCATGCAATGAGGGTAAAGTCAAGCTCGAACGGTGAAGCCAAGGATTCACTTTTGCTGCTCCTCCTGAGGTATTCTTGCTTGCCTTTTTGTGCGGACACTTTGTGGCATAGTTCCCAATTCATGACAATGGACGCATTTAATTAGGAAAAATATTTCTTCTTTCCCCCTTGGCTGGACTTTGGTTTGGATTGATATTTTTTTTTTTTTCCTTTCCAACCAATGGAATTTTCTTCATCCCCGCCCTTGAATGAAGTCCCATCTATGGTATTCCACCTTATTTCCTCCTGTACAAAATCAGACCATAAGTGTTCCCAATACGGTAGTGTCTCCCTCGCGTTCATCGAATCTTGGTAGTTATGCCAACTCTAGGGAAGGCCTAGAAGGGATAAGTTTACCAAGTAATCTTATGCAACATTAACACCAACTCCAACAAGTTCATCACGAACTTGTGTGAACTTGCTCAGATACCGCGAAATAGTTTCATTCTTCTAGATATTGATGTTTCGAAGTTTATCCTTGAGCGCTAGCTTCCTATGGTCACTGTTATTCTCAAACAATTTTGTTAGTGCTTTCCACATTTCAAATTTACTTTCTTTCATGTGGATATGTGAGATAGTGTGATCTTGTACTCGCTCCAATATTATTCTCCTTGCGTTACATATTTCTTCCACTTAGAAAGGTTTTGGGCATCAGATGCCTTTGGTTTTGCAACATTTGTCTTAATGTATTCTAGCAATCCATTGTCATATAATATCGTCTCCATGCGATGAAATTAGAGTTTCCTTCCAAGGAATACTCTAGCCTCATCCTGTTGAAGGTCATCTTCTCATCTTTGAAGAGATCCTGCTACACTTAACTTCAAAATCAAATCTCCTGAGAAAAAAATTTGAAATTCCTGCTCTAATGTGAATCCTACTTTGATACCGTGTAGAAATTATGATGTATATTTTCAACTTGTTATGAAATTTTAACCAAAATCACAAGACAAAAACCTAATCTACTTCTCTATGAAATTAAATTCACAATTTAGAATATCAATCACAAACATGCAATGAGAAATAACACACATGCACACAATATTTTTTCATGGAAATCAATCTTCTTAAACCCCAATTCATGCTTGCATTAATCTGATGAATATAGATGCATTAAAATTTATTTGCTCATCTTAGCAAAACCTACAAGTGAATAACATATCTCTCTGATCACTAAGATGCTCTGACCTAGAATTAGTCAATTTATGCCTCTACTTGAGACCCTATTTCCTTGCACCATTCCTTGAGAAATTAGGCCCCTATTATTTAGGAAATTCCTCAAATTGATTGTGCAATTTAAAAGGTTGATCATTTGACTACATGCAACAATTGTACACTCAAGACTAATCTACAACTAATGTTACACTACCTTGGAATATCCACCACAGACAGGGAAATCGAATTATCTACATGCAATAGCTATTTTTGGATGATTGATAAGTTAACTAGATGATTGATGAGTTTTAATGAAGTCCCAATACATAACTAACCTTCCATTAGTTCCTCCAATAGTTAGAACTAGTTTAACTGAAAACAAATTGAAATAATTGACCTTGGTTGCTACAAATTAGAAATCATACATGCTTAAATGTAATCTAACTCCTCCAAATATAATTTACTCAGCTAATTGAGTGACAAGAGCCATCTCACCTCAGTTAACTACATCAAACTTGTTTTTTGATGTGGAAATTTAATTTTTATCAATTTAATCAAGGAAAAAAAAATTGAGAATTCCTTGTTGCATTTTTTAACATCATTGAAAGGAGAAGCCAGCTCGAGAAGAGTATTGCAAGAATTCCTCAGGAGAGGAATGAGGAAAGAAAAACAGGATAAAATGCACGTAGAGAGAGTTCACAAGAGGAATATATTGCTCTGATGATGGTCAACTGATGAGCTGGAAAAGGTTTGCTGGTTTTTAATCACTGAGCAATGGCTTTCCTAAGGAATGATGAACCCATTAGTAGTGGCTTGTCTTAGGGATGATGAACCCATTGGGAGGATTTTGGATTGGTGAACCTAATGGCTAGGAGAGAGAGAGAGAGAGAGAGAGAGAGAGGCACTTAGGTGCTTGTGTGGCTGATGAAACACCAGGTGTAGTCCTGGGTTGGGAACACTGGTGCTTGCACTCATTGATGAACTACCTAGAAAGGTGATCTCTATATTCCCTGTTGTGTAACCAGCTCCAAAAATAGAAGAAAAAAGATATCAACGCCTTAGAAATAAGCCACTTCGAGGGGGAAACCTTCAATACATTACATAAATGAAAAATTCTTGGATGATACAATTTACAAAACCTCCTTTCTATATATAGGAGTCCATGGGGCCATAATGTAATCCTAGTGGCCACAATGTAATCCTAGCCGACCTAACAATAATAATTTAAGGGCACAATAATAACAAAATGGGGGTTACAAGGGTACAATAATAACAATAAGGGGGTTACACTAACAACAATAGGGGACTATACTAGTAATATAGGGACCTAACATGCCCCTCTCCTTCAAAAAAGTGTTGTCCTCAACGCTTGAGTAGCTCTGGGTGCTTTTGTATAAAATTTTCATCCTCCCATGTAGAATCTTCAGTGGGTAAGTTCTTCCACTTGATGAGATACTCTGAAATTGATCGATTCCGTAGTTGTCGAGTTCTTTTTTCCATGACTGCTTCAGGTTCCAATATGATTTTACCTTCCCCATCAAGTTCTGGAAATATTGTTTGAACTGGAAGATTTTCACCTATAACCTTCTTTAAGCATGAAACATGGAAAACCGGATGTACTCGCGAAGAAGCAGGAAGCTCCAATTTGTATGCCATAGTACCAATCTTTTGCAACACCTTGTAAGGACCATAGTACTTTGGCGATAATTTATTATCCTTCTTAGCTTGCTTGAGGGAAATTTGTTTATATGCTTGTAGCCGTAAAAATACCCAATCTCCTATATCAAAACTTCTCTCGCTGCGATGTTGATCTGCCTGTTGTTTCATTCGATTTTGTGCTAAATTCAGGTTATCCTTTAAGAGTTGGAGAACTACTTGCTGATGCTTGATGTGATCTTCCACTGCTTGAACCTTCGAATTTTCCCTTAAAGATGATGTGATCGATGGTGGATGATATCCATAAAGTGCCATAAATGGGGTCATTTTTGCTGCAGTATGGAAGGAAGTGTTATACCACCATTCAGCGAGAGGTAACCACTTGACCCATTGTGTTTGTTTATCAGATACAAAACAACGAAGATATCCTTCCAAACATTTATTTACTATCTATGTTTGACCATCATATTGAGGATGATAAGATGAGCTATGAGCTAATTGAGTACCCAAACAAGAAAATAACTCCGTCCAAAAATTTCCCGCAAAAATGGGATCTCCGTCGCTCACAATAACCCTTGGGCTTCCATGTAGCTTTTGAATTCTGTCCACAAATGTAGTAGCAACTGTACTTGCTTTAAATGGATGAGATAATGCACAAAGTGTGCATACTTGGTAAGTCTATCAACTACCACCATGATGACATTCTTTCCTTCGGACTTAGGTAAACCTGTGATAAAATCCATTGAAATCTCCTCCCAACGTTGACTTGGAATGGATAAAGGTTGTAGAAGTCCCGGGGTCTTAATTGTCTCCACTTTATTCTGCTGGCAAACCAAAAATTCCGCCACAAAATTTTGAATATCAGATTTAAGGCCATCCCCAAAAAATTATTTCTTCACCCTGTGGTAAGTTTTTAAAAATCCTGAGTGTCCTCCTAAAGGAGAAGTGTGCAATTCCAGAAGAATATTTTGTTTTAGTTGGGAATTCTTACAAAGATATAAGCGATCTTTGTACCATAAGGAATCATATTTTTTCCAACTAAATGTATCAGATGTACTAGGATCTTGCTGCAACTTTTGAATGAATGTCCATACATCTTTGTGCTTCTTCCATTCATCTCTTGCTTCGGTTATCCAATCTGGTTGGATAATAGAAATGGCACAAAGCAATGCTTCCACCTCTTCATTCTTTCTTGAGAGTGCATCTGCAACAACATTAAGCTTTCCTTTTTTGTAGATTATTCCAAAGTCATAACCCAACATCTTTGTGACCCATTTTTGCTGCTCTTCTGAAGATAGTCTTTGTTCCAAAAAGTGTTTAAGACTATCATGATCAGTTTTTACCTTGAAGTGTCTTCCCATTAGGTAAGTTCACCATTTATTTAGTGCATGCAATATTGTTAACATTTCCTTCTCATAAATAGGTTTCTGTAAATACTTTCCTTTGATTGGACGACTTTCAAAAGCAATGGGTCTTCCTTCCTGCATTAAAACTGCACCAATTCCATTTCCGGAGGCATCACATTCCACAATAAAGGTTTTTGTGAAGTCTGGCGTAGCTAAGACCGGTGCTAGGCACATTGCCTCTTTAAGATGTTCAAAGGCCTTAGTTGCTTCAGGAGTCCATGAAAATGCATCTTTCTTCAATAATGTTGTTAGAGGTGCTGCTATTCTCCATAATTCTTAACAAACTTGCGATAATAGCCTGTTAACCCGAGAAATCCTCGCAACTACTTTATTGTCTTGGGGACTTTCCATTCCTTAATGGCTTTAATTTTGTTAGGGTCTACTTTAACACCCTCGTGAGATATAATATGACCCAAATATTCCACCTCTTGTACTCCAAAGAAACATTTGGATTTTTTTGCATATAACTGTTTCTCCTGCAATAGTTTGAGCACCCTGTCAACATGTTCAACATGATCCTTCCAAGACCTGCTGTAGATTAGTATATCATCAAAAAATACTAGCACAAATTTTCTAAGGAAGGGTTTGAAATGGAATTCATCAACCCTTGAAATGTAGAAGGTGCATTGGTAAGGCCAAAAGGCATGACCAAAAATTCATAATGACCCTCATGAGTTTGAAATGCCGTTTTTGGAATATCTTCAGTCTTCATTCTAATTTGATGATATCCTGAACGAAGATCCAACTTGGTAAAATAAATTGCTCCATGTAATTCATCCAATAATTCATCAATCACAAGAATGGGAAATTTATCTTTAATGGTGAGTTTATTGAGCTCCCTATAATCCGGACACATTCGCCATGATCCATCCTTCTTGTGTACCAATACTACAGGAGCAGAGAAAGAACTTTGACTAGGTTGAATTATACCGCCTCTAACATTTCTGCAATCATACGTTCAATTTCGCTCTTTTGGAAGTAAGGATATCTATAAGGCCTGATGTTTGGAGGAACACTTCCTGGAATCAAATGAATAGCATGATCATGATCACGAATAGGTGGGAGTCCTTTGGGAGTTTCAAACACCTTGGAATGATTGTCCAAGACTTGTTGGAGATCTGCAGAAATAGATGATTTTGATGTCGGGACTTCTAGAGAGCATAATTGTGCAATTACGCCTCGTTGTTCTTTCTTTAGAAGCTTTGTCATGACATTAGAGCTTATTATCCTTCCTGGCTTCCCTTCAATACCCCTTAATTCGACTTCCTTTCCTTCTGAAAAAAATTTCAAGAAAAGTTCTTGAAAATTAAAAGCTACCGTCCCCAAAGATTGTAACCATTGTACTTCTAGTACAACATCAGCACCTCCCATAGGAATGGAAAGCATTGGACTAGTCAACACATATTCCCCCATGGTTAGCTTGATATTATGGCATTTTCCAGAGCAATTTATAGTTCCTCCATTTGCAACCATCACTTGATATTCTGGTGCTGGGTATAGGAAACAATTTAATTCCATGGCTACCTTACAATGAATAAAATTATGGGTGCTACCTGAATCAATCAACACTATTACCTTTTTCTTCTTGATTTGTCCTTTTATCTTGAGAGTTTGAGGAGTGGTAATTCCTGCCAGTGCATTACACTATATGGTTGGATTCATTTCTTCCTTTTCTGGGGCTGGTTCCTGGTGTATATCCTCTTCTTGTTCATTTTCTTCTTCCTCTTCACAATCTATGTAAAATAATTTCTTCTCAGCACACTTATGACCTTTAGTGTATTTGCTATCACAACTGTAGCAAAGCCCTTTTGCTCTTTTTTTCTTCCAATTGTTGTGGTGTCAACCTTGTAGGTTGTGGAAATCTAGGCGTAGCCACACTTCCTTCTTTATAGAATTGAGTGGTAGGCTTCCTTGTTGCCGTAATTTTACATTCAACTTTTCTTGCCAACCTGAATGCCTTCTCCAATGAATCAGGTTCCAAAACACGCACTTCATGTTGAATGTTATCCTTTAAAGTGCCTATGAAGAGATCAAGTGTTCCTCTGGAATATCAGTTACCCTTATATTCAATTTTTGGAAGTCCTCAATGTGCTGCCCCACTAAACCCTTTTGTTTGAGATTTATCAATTGGCTAAAGAAGGTGTTTCTCTTTGTATCCTCATAATGTGCTATCATTTCTTCCGTAAAAATTGACCAAGTGACAATTTTTTTACTGGAGCAAAGCCATCGATACCATACAAATGTATTTTGTTCTAAATGTAAAGTTGCAATGCGTACCTTTTGTGTGTTTTGCACATTATGGAGATCAAAATATTGCTCCATCTGTAGTATCCATGTTACAGGATCCTTTCCATCAAACTTCCTCATATTCATTTTTGGAATATGGTGGTTCTTCCTGCCAACATTAGAGTTTATGAAATCACAATTAAAATTTATTTTGTTCTCATCATGAGGTTCTTCTACTATCTTTTCACCATTAGGAAACATTTCTTGTATCAACTTTGTCAAATCTTCGATGTTTGATTTTATATCATCCATCTTAGCTTCCATGCCATCCATCTTAGCTTCCACGCCTTTCTTCAAACCATCCATCTTCACTTCCACGCCATCCATCTTAGCTTCCATGCTCTTCTTCAAACCGTCCATCTTCACTTCCACGCCTTTCTTCAAAACTTCCATTTCATTTTTTGTTGCTCTTTGCGAGAGTGAAATTTGTTGCACTTGCTCTTGTAATTTCGATAGATCATGTTGCCATTCTTCGTCTTCGTGAGTCATAGTAGAGCCTTCTAAAGGCTTAATGGGTGTTGAATTCTTTTTAGGGGCCATTTTAGAATCCAATACTGATATCTATTCTACAATATTCCCTTGGAATCAATTCAATTTGATTCTTCAAACAAGACTTATGCAATTCGGAAAAAAAAAATACACACCTTTTACTTGCTTTTGAGGAGCTCGATATTGAAATTGAATTATCTCTATAATTACGGATCCTCAATATCTGAAATTTAGCCCTGTAGTATCCCTCTGAAGCTTCTTTTAAATTCCAAAGGTCTGATCTGATTTGGATTCTTCAAGACAAAGTTATGTCCAATCTCCCACAATGACCCAATTCTAGATTGGTTCAGTAGAGCGAACTTGTAGGACTTGCCACGTGTCACTGTTTCATCCTTTGTCTCTGAAATTGATAGCCAAGAAACTACAGTCTGTGTACTTGTGACCACTTTTAACGACACTCAAATCCACTTCACAGAGAGAGAGTTATTGAACTTGTCCCACGATCACCTATTTGAGATGAAATTCAGGAGCCTGAAAAATCACTACCTTCCACAGATCATATCTCCAAAAATATTATGAACCAAGCTTTGGAAGTTTTTGAAGCATTTCCTCAGGATTTTAGCTTCGCACCATATCAATTTCAGATTCTGAACCTTTGTAGAAAACAATTTATAGCGAAAATTCCACGATGACCTGTTTAGGAGCCTGAAAAAAGACTTAACTTCCACAGATGATATCTCCCAAAATTTTATGAACCAAGCTCTGAAATTTTTAGGAAATATTCCTCAGGATTTCTGCTTCGTACCCTAAAAATTTCAGCTTCTGAAACTTCGTAGAAAAAACTTTATAGCGAAAATTCCACGAGACCCTTGACTCGTTTGGAGTAGCGAAACCCTAGAATCCAAAGCTCCGATACCAAATGTTGCAATCCTACTCCAAAAAATAGAAGAAAAAGATATCAATGCCTTAGAAATAAGCCACTTCGGGGGGGAAACCTCCAATAAATTACATAAATGAACAATTCTTGGATGATACAATTTACAAAACCTCCTTTCTATATATAGAGTCCATGGGGCCATAATGTAATCCTAGTGGGCCACAAATGTAATCCTAGCCGACCTAACAATAATAATTTAAGGGCACAATAATAACAAAATGGGGGTTACAAGGGTACAATAATAATAATAAGGGGGTTACACTAACAACAATAAGGGACTATACTAGTAATATAGGGACCTAACACTCCCATGGTAGCTTATCTAGCCTATGAACCTTCCCATGTTATTATAAAATACCTCTCCTATTTTAAATAAAATATGACTCACTATGTTACATGAATCCCATGTATTATTGCTGAACAAAGGGAAGACATCTATGGTGTAAAAAATGGGAGCTATTCAGAACACATGGGAAAAAAAATTGTGTTCACTACATGTGAGTAATGGTCAAGAGATCCTGCCCAAAATACCTCCTAAAGCTTTGAAATATAGCTCGAGGGTGATTGGATGCAAGAAAGTCACTGTGCAGGCCATCCTAAGGTTGGGTGGAGAGTTAGAGTCCCAATCTTAGTTTCTAGACTTCTCCCATAAGATAAGTACTTATTTAATTATTCATTTGACTACTATATACATGTTTAATGTGTTTTTCAAAAACTTATGCTAATGTTGAGGGATGTCTATTTCCTATGTATGATTCATGATAGTTGTGTGTGGCAAACAACCCTAACAAAAAAAATGGCTGCTTAACTTCCTTAGATCTGCAATAGATAATCGAAACAAATGCTGCCAGAAACCAGATATATGCAGTAAAAGTAGCTAAACAATAAAAATAAATAATAAATGCTCCAGATATCCAATGGACAAGACAAGATATATAATTTTTTTTATATGTATTAACACCTAGGAAGGGAACAAAGAATGATGTTACTAGTCCCCCTCAATGGGATGGGTTATTGACTGTCCACAATGCTTCAGATCCAAAAGTTTCTCTCTGTCAATGGTGTAGAAAACCCAAGACATGTTAAACTTTGTGGGAGCTCAAGAAGAAAAATAGTAGCAACAATGAGAATGATCAGAGTGTGACAATGAAAGTGATCAAAGTGAATAAAGAATGGAAAACCCTCCTATTTATAACAAAATATTATGTTATCCTCAATAATGGCTAATAATAAAATATTATTAACCAAGATATAGATCTAACTGTTTGGAATATTTTATTATATTTTGTTGGAGGGAAAAAGAATTTAAATTGGTTAAATACCTTTATTTAGAAATAATAAACAAATAAATGATTTATTTATCATTTCAAGAATGGGGTTAAGGAATAATTTAACAAATAATGTTTTGTTTAATTATTTCTAGGTGATTTAGTCAAATTTAACAAAGAATAATAACTAAACAATGATTTAATTAATTATTCCTAGAGAAAAATAAGAAAAATAATGAATTATCTAATTATTTCCCATAATTGGGTTAAATATGACCAAAAATATTATTTAGACAACGGTTTAATTAATTATTCCTATAGGAAAATCAAATAAATAATGATTTATTTAATTATTCTTCATGGGGTTTTCTGTTTGAACCAGAAATAACTTAATAAAATATAAATAACTTAATAAAATATGGTTTATTAAATTATTTCTTATAGTGAAAGAAATTTTACTATGGTAAAATTGGTCTTACATGGTGCACTTCGATCCATCTAATTGTGAATGGTTAGATGACCAAAAATTGGTGTACAGATTCCCCCCCAACGAGAAATCATTAGGAGCTAATCGTATGATTGAAGGACGTTGTAAGAACACAATCACTAGACAATGAAGGGGAGTCAGAGAGAGAGATACATAGCTGAAGTGAAGCGAGAGAGGACAATAACCGAGGGGGAGAGACCTACAAATGATATACACCTTCTTTAATGTTTGGGTACCTATTCTCAGTGAGGCGGGGGAGGCTTACCTATGTCTGCTAAGATGACAAAGTACAAAGAATGATGGTGCACCCAGTAAATTAGACTGAGCTATAAGTACATGATATGTTGGCATAAAATGGGTCACACAAAAATATAATGGATCCCACATACATACTGTGCTTGAGACAAAAACCAGAACTGAATACAATAATATCTGAGTTTATGGAATATAATAACAACCAAAGAAGCCCTGATAAACATGAAAGGGCTCTGAAAATATGAATGGATCATTTGAGTGATACATGCATGCAATAGGCACTGCAAGAGGTTGGAACCAAACCCATAAAATCTATTGAGCTGCATCTGAGGCTGTAGCATAATATGAGGTCATCCGAGCGTTTAGGGGGCTACCTAAAGGGCCACCCCCTCAATGAGGTATAAAATATATCACACACACTCGGGAATCACTGGGACAATCTGCTAGATCACTAAAACCTCAAGTATACGAATCTCGATCATGTTGAAGCTGAGCTGATGAGAAACAATCAAGTCAAAGGGAAATGAAGAGTCCCTTTTCTTGATCCGAGGCACCGAGAAATAATGGAATTTGAAACCAAGGCACACCTCCCTCTAGACCTATCCTTTGGAATGAATGTGCTGATGTTGATAGAAGGAGGTCTGCCATAGGTGAGGCAATGAGAAATCCTCAACTAAGGCACTAGGGATCATAATAAAGTGACTGATGGACTGACACCAGGGATGATGATGGAAATTGAGATATTGAGTAGCAAGTGGACGACTACCCGAGTCGCCAATTGTTAGCATAAATTATTAATGCAAGTGTATGAAAAGAGATTTAAATGCACGTGAAAAACATCCCTAACAACAAATATGGCTGCATAACTTCCTTATATCTACAATAGATAGTCGAAGCAAATGCTACCGGAAACCTGATCTATGCAGTAAAAGTAGCTAAACAGTAAAAATAAATAAGAAAATTCTCTTGATATCCAATGGAAAAGAAAATATATATAAATAATTTTATATGTATTAACACCTGGGAATGGATCAAAGAATGAATTTACAAGTCCCCCTCAATGGGATGGGTTCTTGGCTATCCTCAATGCTTCAGATCCATAAGTTTCTCTCTCTCAATGGTGTAGAAAACCCAAGACGTGTTGAAATCTATGGGATCTCAAGAAGAAAAATAGTAGGAGCAATGAGAATGATCAAATCGCGACAATGAAAGTGATCAAAGTGAATAATAAATGGAAAACCCTCCTATTTATAACAAAATATTGAGTTATCCTCGATAATGGTGAATAATAAAATATTATTAACCAAGATCTAGATCTAACTTCTTCGAATATTTTATTACATATTGTTGGAGGGAAAAGAATTTTAAATTGGTTAAATACCTTTATTTAGAAATAATAAATAAATAAATAATTTATTTATCATTTCAAGAACGAGGTTAAGGAATAATTTAACAAATAAGGATTTGTTTAATTATTTCGAGGTGATTTAGTCAAATTTAACAAGGAATAATAACTAAATAATGATTTATCTAATTATTTCTCATAATTGGGTTAAATATGACTAGAAATATTATTTAAACAATGGTTTATTTAATTATTCCTAGAAAAAAATCAAATAAATAACGATTTATTTAATTATTCCTCATGGGGTTTCCTGTTTGAACCAGAAATAACTTAATAAAATATGGTTTATTAAATTATTTCTTATAATGAAAGCAATTTTACTATGGTAAAATTGGTCTTACATGGTGTACTTCGAGCCATCTAATTGTAAATGGTTAGATGACCAAAAATTTGTGTAACATTAATAATAAGGGTTGTCACATCCTAAAGGATGAATGAGGATAAAATGAATCTCCTACATAAGTGAGGAGGAATGGTTTTAATTCTTTTGTGAATGATGGAAGATAATTACTCAGTGTTTAATTTGTAGCCTAGAATCGTTTTAAAATTTCTTGGGTATCAGAGATGGGTAAATATTTGATGTTTAACTAAATTCCTACGTTAATATGAATTGTTACGATATGCCTTGTATCTGAAATTAAATGCTTGTGATAATTAGGTTAAATTCCACATGATATTAAGAGAGCTAGCCCTTTTTACATGAGTATTATGCTCAGGAGAGTTGGTTGCTTACACACACACACACACACACACACAACTGCATAAGTTATGAACATGCCTGAATGAGGTGTTATTAAGGTTAGGAAGGATAATGGCCAAGTGTATGTGTGTGTGTCTATTAGTAGAAATATGGAGTAGCCCAAGCTGCTAAGTGTCATGGTTCCCCTGTGCACATAGTGAGCATGTATTATAAGATCAAGGTTGATTGGCACCGTGGATGTGAGATGGGAGCTATGGCGTAGGCTATATATATATATATATATCACACACACACACACACATAACTGCATAAGTTACGAACATGCCTGAATGAGGTGTTATTAAGGTTAGGAAGGATAATGACCAAGTGTATATGTGTGTGTGTGTATTAGTAGCAAGATGGAGTAGCCCAAGAGACTAAGTGTCATGGTTCCTTGTGCACACACACACATATGTGTGTGTGTGTGTGAGAGAGAGTGAGCATGTATTATAAGCTCAAGGTTGATTGGCACCATGGATGTGAGATGGGATCTATGGCGTAGGCTATATATATATATATATATATATATATATATATATATCCATGTGCTAAGGGTAAAGAAAAACCACAATTGAGGGACCCCCTTATGACGTCATGAGGGGGGGTCCCTCTTTTTAATTTCAATAATTCGATCAACGGGGGATAAGAAAGTTGTTAGATGGGCTCCATGGAACCAAGAGTCAGAATTACGACTTAGAGAACCCCCCTCCTCGAGACATCACGAGGAGGGGGGGTACTTCATTTGAATCAGATCTATTTATCCTTGGTGGTATTACATTCGTAAGATGGAGGCATAAAGCCTCGAGAAACACAAAGTAAAAATTATAAGTAAACTGAATTTTGTGCCAAGGGCCGCAGCTAGTGGGACCCAATTCATGGTGGTTGATGATGTGTGCTTAGGGTTAATGTGGCGCCTAGAGGGGGCCATCGTGTGGTATATGACAACAACTCGTTGGTAGGGGCAAGTGGCCCAAGATATATGACACATGGCACTCCCAAAGGAGGCCACGTGGATGGCGTGACATTAACATGATATTGGATTGCTACCACTCAGGCACTGAAGTCACCCTGACGGTTTCAAAATGGAGACTATGAGAAAATCCTGGGGTAATTATATCCCATGGCATTCATGTCTCAAGGTGGGAAGGGATCCAACACATAACAAAAAAAATGTTTAGGGGAAAAGGCAAGAGTCGGGTGGACCCATACTATGTGGCCTTTGACGTGGACTTAGGATGATGTGGCACCATGGTGGCATGCCACATGGAAATTGGATTCGACTATTTAGAGGGAAAAAGTGGGAAAATATGGTTGACATGTAGAACCCTAGAAGGTGGCCATGTTGATGGGATGATGTCACTTTGAAATTGATGTCACCCCGACGGTTTCGAAAAGGGGGACAATAAGAAATGCTCGGGTAAATTGTCTTGAGGAATGAGAATAAATTCCTAGTAAATTCCTTAACAAAATTCCATCCAAGGAATTGAAATGGTGATAGGGAAGAAACATCACCCCGATGCTAACATCACCCAGGTGGTTTCAGGAAGGGTACTATGAGAAAATACCAGGAAATTATGTTCTGGGGTAATGAAGGTATTCCCAGTATGTGATGAGAGAAGAGTATGCTACGAGAATTTAAATGGTGACATCACCCCGTAGATTTTGTGAAGGCTATAGAGAGAAAATAACAATGGTTTTCTTTCCTAGCGCCGCATATGGTGATATGGCCTATGCCATGGGGTGATGTGCTGATTTGGGACCACATAGCACATGACATGACGACGAGATAAAGTTCCATGTGGGAACCACATGGAGATGATGTGGGTGCCATGTGGTAGAACATGGAAATTCAGCAAGAGGTCATTGGCAAAATCTTCAAATGACAATATCTTTTGATCCAGGAGTCCGATTGGGGAAAATTTGATATCGCTGGAACACATCGGTGATGCTTATTTTGGGTTTTTAAGAGTTGGAAAAATGAAAAAAATTTAGACCCCATTTCCATAATAGGACATTGGAGTTTTGGTCAATAAGAGTAACATCTCCGTCTACCCTTAGTATGGGCTAATGGTGGATGGGGGTATGTTACAAAGTGGTATCAGAGTGAGGTTCAACTTTGGACCTTTAGAAACAAGATAGGGATCTAGACAAGTGATAGGTGTTAAAACCTAGTCATCATATGGATTGATGACATGCGCTGATAGTATGTTATTATTGATTTTGACATGATTTTGTTATTGTGGTTGTGCTTACCTAAGGTGTAATTTTGTAGCTATCCCTGCACCGACAAATCTACAGTAAGAAGCTAAGGTGATGATTTATTTTATACATCTATATTTTGTTTAATCTAACAATTATGTATGTGTGTGAAAATACACTAAGAAGACATTAAGAGCAGTAAAGAGTAATGAATGAATAGTGGAATCATACAGTATAGAACTAAAATATCACAACATGGAAATGGATATGAATCATTTGAGAAGGGGGGAGAGGCATGCTATCTTGAGAGAAGATTAAGGGATAAAATTAGGAGCTACAAAGCTAATAATCAAAGGTTTATTAGGGCACATGAGAAGCAAGATAAGGTGAATGCAATCACAGTAAAAATTCACTCATATTTACAAAGGAAAAAGCAATATGAATTGGGGTCAAGCCACAAGAATGGGTAGATCTCCTCAAAACAAGAAGAAAATACTAATGGAGCAGATGCGAGCAGATCTAGAAAATGGAACATGTTTTCAAATTAAGACACAATAAAGGGAGGTACTCTATTAAATACTTGAAAGGTAAGGAAAATCACCCATAGGTAGAGATTTAGTGATATTCATTGACATAATCATGATCATCATCACAGGAGGAGGAGAGGAGAGGATCAAGTGTCATAGGAATTAAATAAAGCCAAGCCTCCTACATTTGATGGTGAGGAAAAAAAGGAAAAATATTTTGAAGAATGTATTCTTGGAATGAATAAATTCTTCAGAGTCCACATTTACTTTGAGAAAATGAAAGCAAAGGTGTCTATATTCAGCTTGAAGGGAAAGGTCGATATCTCAATGGGAGGATTTGAAGAATGTGAAATACATAAGAGAAGAAGAGTTGTCTGGAGAGATTTTAAGGGGTATTTTAGGGAAAAATACCTATCTGACAGATAATTTGAAAACAAATATAAGAAGTTATATGAAATCAAAATGGGACAAATTTTAGATGAAAAATACACCATAAAATTCCTAGAACTATTGAGGTATGTTCCCTACCTCAAGGATGAAAAATAAACTATTTAAGGCATGTTAGTGGGATACCACAATCATTTAAAGATTGAATTGAATTTGGTGAACCACAGACTCTAGAGGATGGAATTAAATATTTAAAGCACCATTATGAATTGTGTACATGTAGGCCAAAGTTTAAGGTTGATGGGAAAGCTAGAAGCAATCTCAAATTCAAATGAAAGAGGTAGGGGATTGTGAGACAATGTACATGAGAAAAGACAAGAAGTTTCACCACCATGAATAGGGTTGAGACTCTATAGAAGTAAAACCCTACCAATAAAGGAAAATATGCTCAATTACAAGAGAAGAGGCCAAATATTATGCGGAAGGACCCTTTAAATGATGGAATTGCAGGGAAAATCACCTAAGAAGGGATTGGACATAGGATAATAATGATGGCTTGAGGATGTACAATGTTCAGGAAGTCAAGATACTTCAAGATGCAACTTAGAACATGCTTAGAATATATGTGGTTGTGGATAATAGACAAGATGACCACTAGGCATACATTATCGAAATGGAAGGCATAATTTGTGATCAAACCATCTATGTTTTAAATGATTCAAGGCCGAATTATAGTTATATTAGCCCAAAAATCATTGAAAAATGCCATTTGGACAAGGAAACACATAAGGAATCATGGCTGGTCAAATTAGCTACATGAATAAAAAGGAGAGAGGATAATTTGATAATATATTTCCCATTCATGCCAAGTGGCAAGCTAATAGATACCAATTTGAATGTATTACTGCTGGAGGTGTGTGACACATTTCTGGGAATAAACTAGTTGTTCCCGTGTCGCACTAAAGTGGACTGTTTTGAAAAGGAAATCAAATGTGTTGATGAAATAAGAGAAAGGAGGACACTATGGGGAAAATTAAAACACAGGTCAATTATATTGATCACAAATATGAAGGCTAAAAGGAGTGGCTGAAAGGGATGCATGATGTTCACTGTTCAAATAAAAAATAAAGTTGAGGAAAATAGCAACAATAATCCATTGGAGCACCCCATATTCAAACATTTTGAGTACATGTTTTCATAGGATCTTCCTGGCTTTCCTTCTCATAGGGAAGTTGATTTATCCATTGACCTATTACCAGGGTCAACTCCAATGTCCAAATCCCCTTATTGGATGAGCACCCCAAATTAATGGAGCTAAAGTTACAACTCAAGGAAATGATAGATAAAGGGTATATAACACCAAGTGTATAATTATGAGGAGGATAAATCCTATTTGTAAAGAAGGATGACACACTCATGTTGTGTATATATTAAAGGAAGATTAACAAGGCTACCATTAAGAACATATATCTCTTGCCACAGGTTGATGACTTATTTGATCAATTGCGGGGAGAAACAATCTTCTCAAAGTTTGATTTAATTTCCAAATATCACCAATTTTGAATTAAAGATGAGGAAATTCATAAGAAAACATTCCAGACAAGGTATGGGAATTATAAATTTGTGGCTATACCCTTTGGGCTTACTAATTCACCTACTAATTTCATGTGCCTAATGAAAAATGTAATGCATCCTTATTTGGACAAGTTTGTAGTAGTATAAATAACACCTAGTTTTGGTATTATAGTTGTTAAGAGAGCACAATTTATATGCAGATATTAGTAAATGTGAGTTATTTTAGTTGCAAATCCATTGTTTGGGACATATTGTCTCAAAGGAGGGAGTGGATGTGGACCCAGAAAATATTAAATCCATCATGGAGTGGCCAACACCAAGAGGCGTGGCTAAAATAAGATAATTTATGGGGCTATCGGGTTATCATAGGAGGTTCATCAAAAAATTCTCTAAGATTGTCTATTCTATCACAACATTTCAAAAGAAGGGAAATAAATTTGAATGGAAAAATGAATGTGATGCAAGATTTGGGCAGCTGAAGCATTTTCTCAGCCATGCACCAGTATTGAGAATTGCAGATCTATACAAAGATTTCGTGGTTTGCAAAAATGTCTGCAAAGAGGGACATGTGGAGTCATGATGTAGGAAGGCAATGTGGTGTGCTATGAATCAAGAAATCTAAAGGAGCATGAGAAAAATTATATGACACATGATTTTTATTTGGCTACCATAATTCATGCACTGAATATGTGGAGACATTATCTCCTTGAGAGGAAATTCATTCTAATTATTGATCATGGAGGTCTGAAGTATTTACTTGATAAACCCAAACTAAATTCTTGGTAGACTAGATGGATGACCACAAGTAGTGAGTTCGACTTCAAAATAAAATACATTAAGGGAAATGGGAATCAAGTTGTTGATGCACTCAAAAAATGGGTGCAAAGCATGGGATATATCAACCATAAGTTCCTATGAGACTAATATCAAGGGAGTAATTGAAGTGGATGGCCAATAAGATGATAAATATTAGCAACTAAAAGAAAAATTGTAGCAAGAACCAAGAAGAGTGAAGGATAACAATTTTACACTCTTTTAGGATGGGTTGGTGAGTTTTAAATATATAATATATGTACCAAATGAGAGTAGCTTGAAGAATATCATATTGAAGGAATCTCATACAAATCCATATTCTGACCACCCAGGATATCAAAAGATATTGGAAAACACTAAAAAGTATTATTATTGGTCTGATATAAAAGGAGAAATAGTTAATTTTATTTCTAAATGCATGGAATTCAAACAAGTGAAGGCTGAGTGAAAACATCCAACTGTACTACTGCAACATATTTCCATTCCAAAATGGAAATGGGAGGTAATTTCCATGGATTTTATAATGGGATTACCAAGTACCACTAAGAAAAATAATGCAGTCATTATTTTGGTTGAAAAATTAAGAAATATGGCTCACTTCATGGCCATAAAATCCACATATACATCAAGTGATGTGGCCCAAATATTTCTAAAAAATATCATGAGATTGCATGGAGTACCCAAGAAAATCATCTTAGACTGAGATCCCAAGTTCAGTTCCAAGTTTTGAAAGGATTTTTTTGCAGGCCTAGGGACAGAGTTGGAATTTAGCATCACCTATAATCCATAGACATGGATATACAAAGAGAACAAATATATTACTTTAGGACATGCTTAGAATGTATGTGATGCACCAGATAAGGAAGTGGGAGGAGTTTCTCCCACTTTTGGTGGATTGCCTACAATAATGGCTATAAAGAATCCTTGAAAATGAGTCATTTTTAGTTTCTATATGGGAGGAGGTGTGATACTCCTATCATGTGGAGTGATATAATGAATAGGGTCCTCATTAGGTCTAATATGATTAAGGAAATGGAGCAAAAAATGATGACTATCGAAATTATTTTGAAGGTGGCTCAGGATAGAATGAAGGGCTATGTTGACCAAAATAGAGTGCATAATGAATTTAAAGTGGGAGATAATTTCTACCAATGAGTTAGAAATAAGAAGATCTCTCTAAAGATTGGGTAATGTGCCAAGCTGGTACAACGGTTTTTTGGGCCATTTCAAGTGCTTGAAAGAATAGGGTCAATGGCCTATAGGTCGGCCTTGCCACCAACAATAAAATCTAATGAGGTTTTCCATGTTTCTTTGCTTAAAAGATATGTATAGGATGATAATCATATGATTAATTGGTACGTGATACAAGTAGAGCCAAAGGGATAATTCCAATTGGAACCTTTATGCATCCTAGATCGGAGAAAGCTCACACTTTAGAATCAAGTAATCAAACACGTCAAAGTGCAAAGGAAGCACTTTGGGCTTGAGGAAGCCACATGGGAGATGGTCGACTAGATATGGGAAACATATCTATTTTTTTGTTGGTTGAATAAAATGTAAATGATTGTACAAATTTTTGTATATTAATCTCCAAATAGTTTTTTACTGGGTTTAAAGCATGTTTCTCTTTATATTCATATATAGAACACCGAGGATGGTGTTCCACAAGGGGGAGGGGTTTGTGACAACCCCTAGCTAATTACCCCCTATTGTAAATATTTAAAGTCATTGCTTTGGGAGGAAGATTGCTTGAGAAAGTCTGATGTTTTAATACCAATCATGGATATTGTTTGGTGTTCCTTAAATATACTAAATATGATTTAAATTTAGCTAGAAAAGAGAGGACAAGAACCATACTCTCTTTGAAAAATTCACAAGAAAAAGAGGATAAGGATTTAATTTTTGGTGTGGGTTGCACTGGTCAACAAAATTGATTTGATTATATCACATGAAAAGAGGGTGACATGGTTGGATACAATGAAAGATATGGAAGATGACCAAGAGGGATCAATAAAAGGCAATGCCAAAATGGGCCAACAAATTTCGAAGCTGAAAAAACAAAACAAATATAAAGGCATGAATAAGGGAATAATTAATTTAGGGGAGAACCCAACTTGAGACTCGGAATTGTAGAGATGAAGAGAATTCCTCATGAAAGGAATGAGAAAAGAAAAAAAAGGAGAAAAAACATGCATAAAGAGTTTAGAGGAGGGAGAGACTGCTCTAATGGTGGCTATTTGATGAACTTGAAAATTCTTGCTAGTTGATAATTATTGAGCAGTGGCTTGCCTAAGGATTTATGAACCCACCAAGAGTGGTTTGTATTAGGGCTGATGAACCCACTGGGAAGCTTTTTGATTGATGTACCTACTATATATGAGAGAGAGGCACTCAAGTACTTGTGGGGTTAATGAAACATTAGGTGTAGTCTCGAGCTAGGAACACAAGTGCTTGCACTCACTGATGAACTACTTGGAAAGGTAATCTCTATACTCCCATGGTAGCTTATCCAATTTACAAAGCTTCCAATGTTAATATAAATAATCTCCTCTTGTAATTGAACTGTGACTCACTTTCTTTCATGAATCCCCTGTATTGTTGCTAAGCAAAGGGAAGTAATCTACGGTGTAACAACTAGGAGCTATTGACAACACCTAGGAAAAACATGCTCTATTCACTATATGTGAGAAATGGTCAAGAGCACCTATCTAAACTAACTCCTCAAGCTATCAATTTTGGTTCGGGGGTGATTGGTTGCATGAAAGTCATTGTGCATGCCAGTCTAAGGTTGGGTGGAGAGTTAAAGTCCCAATCTTAGTTTCCAGACTTATCTCATAAGGTAAGTACTTAATATGTACTTGTGCATTTTAATTTATTTACTTGTTTATTGTGCTGTTAAAATACTCATTATGATGCTGAGGAATGTCTATTTCCTGTGTATGATTCATGAAGAATGTTTATTGCCTGTGTTAATAATAAGGAATGTCACTTCTTGAGAGATGAATGATGAAAACGCACATGTCATGTATAACTAAGGAGGATTGATTTTAATTACTTTATGAATGATGGGAGATAATTACTCTATTTGTTTAATTATGATCCTATAATCTATTTAAAATATCATGGGTATCAAAGATGGGTAAACCTCTAATGTTTAACTGAATTATTTCATTAATATTTACTATTATGACATGCCTTGTATTTGAAATTGCATGCCTTTGATAATCGAGTTAAATTCCACATGAGCTCAAGAGGCCTAGGCCTATATATATAACTATTATGCTTAGGAGAGATGGTCACATACATACTATTGGGACTTTAGAGTCACATTATGTCGTGCTATAATGAAGATCTTGGGAACATCTAAGTAAAATATTAATTTGCTGTTGTGGTTATGTTTTTCTGTTGAAATTCTTCATGTGGAGTCATCTATTGTTATTCTAAATCTCACTAAATATATCTCTAGGTTTTTCGGTCTAATGTTCTAGCTTTCTCATTTGTGGTTTCAAACTTCAACAAGAAAATATAGATGGCAAGAATTGCAACAAATTAGATCGTATATTAATGCTAATTTCTATGAATGTTCTTTGTGTATTGACTATATAATTCTACCCTAAATCTTAATGATTTTTA
The DNA here is from genome assembly GCA_034641835.2 of Pinus albicaulis. Lineage (NCBI taxonomy): Eukaryota > Viridiplantae > Streptophyta > Pinopsida > Pinales > Pinaceae > Pinus > Pinus albicaulis. The sequence continues at coordinate 250,851,983 of CM076580.1, read as the reverse complement.
TGTAATTTAATTAAGGTTTCAATATCATGCACTTTATTTTCCCCATAAAGTTGTCAAAGAAAGTAAATGCACATAAAGAATTGTTTTATCCATTTGAATCGATTTCTAAGTTTCCCCATGTGTATGTTTGTCTTTGTGCTAAACACAATGAAATTACTCATGTTTTAACTAATATTTATTGTGCATTTAAAAATATGAACATTACATGCATTCAATATTCATCATGGGTATATTTCTAGAAAGTACAAATTGTTCTTTTTCCATGACACTGGAATATAAGTTAGGATCTTAGAACCTCTTACACTACTAATCCAAATGGCACAAAAAAATACTTTTCATAGTGGAATATAAACAAAAACAAATCAACTACTGCACACAATAAACAATTTTTTATAATTTTTCAATAATCTAAGTTCGTTATATTAAAAAACTATAATAAAATTGTCTAGGGCTACCATACTAGGGATAATGGCCCTCATACATCCACTGATACAAGAATACACAACCAGGTTTTGGTGTTAGTCCTTTGACAACCAATCTAACCTAAACAAGATACAATCCGACTATCTAGATGATGTAGCATACCCTCACAACTCCTCTTGGTTGTACCCTGAACACATCCATTGGTATTTTATCTCCCAATCTGTAACACTTCCTCTATCAATGGTCATGCTCCTTTAGGTCATTGAATGTGACTCACAAATCTTCCCTCTAGCTAATCATTCCTCCATCAATGAATCAACACATAGGAACTCCTATGTAGTTGTTCACAACTCTCAACTACCCACTATTGCTCCTCAACTATTTTTGGACTTCTTGCCCACTAGTTTCTCCTTAGTCCTTCAAGTACACAACTCTTAGGTACTTCTTCCCTCTTTTTCATTCTTGTGATGCCCGATGAAGAAAAAATTATGGCATGGATGGCTACCACATATTGCTTTAAAATGTCCTTTTACAACAATGAACTTGGGCTAATCCAATTGCTCACTTATTTGGTTCTTTTTCCTTCAAGGTGTCAACACTTGAGCTGATCCAACCTTCACCCTTCTTAAAACTATCAAATTCCTTCTTTGGAAATGATATAGAGATGCAAGGAAACCTACTTTCTTCCCTCCCAAATAGGCTTAAGACACCTTTCACAAATTGTCCTAAACTAGGACAACCATCCACTAGGAAATCACATCAACTCAAGAGGATAACATACCTTGTTCTACAACTTTCTTCCACTCCTCTTAACCTTGGAAACTATGCAAATTTTGATGAAATTTTTTCCCTTTTTATGTTAAACCACTTTCCAATACTTGGAACCAATCATACACCCTTTCTTCTTATAAACAATTCTTCTCTAGCCCTCTGAATACCACCGATCAGGCCTAAATTTTTTTGAGGTATGAAATTATGTCTAGAGAATCATTATACCTATAATATACAACAAATAAATCATCACAAAGGAACCATCCTCATGTGAAAATATCACGAGGATATTCAACCTTGTTTTGGGAGGCCTACTAGGTAACTCGACCCCCAAAACAATCCCTTTATCCATCCTGCACTCACACAAAATATTCTTGGACCTTCTCACTATAATAATCCTCCTTTTTTATTTGAAAACCAACCTCCTATACCTTGACCTAATTTCTTTTGATTCTACCCAAATTTGTTTCCTATTTTCTGCCTTGTCCCTACACAACCTTGTCGCAAACAACCTTGAGAGAACGCACCAAAAACTAGGTCAGATCCCTCCTTTTCTAGGCATCCTATAGCTATGGCTACCTCAAAGTAAATAGAGCTCTTATTTGGTATTCAATTGAGAAATAAGTGCTATTATTGGATGAGGAATGAGGCTCCTCCTCACTCCTATTTATATCATTCCTTAGGGTGACGTCTAACTTTCTTGAATGGTCTCCCCAATTCAAACTCAAGAAAAATTCACCCACATAATCACATAAGAATTATTTTCTCTCAATCAAAAAGACCTCTATTAGTGCTACAAGTGGCCCCTTTATCCTTTAATTTTTCCCTCCAATATCTAGGTTCCAAATGTCGAAATCCATGCATGGTTTCACACCCACAAGATTGGGTGCAAAGCTCACACACTTGGGTTCTTAGCCCACAAGCGACTATGTTGGGCCAATTACTCCACAACTCTCTATCCTAGGTTTTGGAGTACCTACCAAGCTACAAACATTAACACTCCTTTTAGCAATGTAGTTACTTCCAACATTAAGATGTCTCCATCATCATCACCGATGACACTAACTCATCTAGAATTCACCAGTGTTGTATACTCTGTAGAATGAACCACACTATCTCGGTAGTGCCTTTGCCTCACCTCATCTAAACCTGAATATATTATCACTTCCACAGGGGTGCTCCCTCTAAATATAGACTCCCTTTCAGTCTACACAATCCCCACTAACTCAACCTGCTACTTATCTCGTGTCCTGTAAGGTTAGTGTGAGTTTTAGTTGAACACAAGCCATCACCTTAATGCAACCTATCACTGTAATAAATAATCCTCCTGGGTCAAACACAAATCATGAATATTGTTATGAAACCAGCTCCAAAAATAGAAGAAAAGAGAGATCAACGCCTTAGAAATAGCCACTTCGAGGGGGAAACCTCTAATACATTACATAAATGAACAATTCTTGGATGATACAAATGACCAAAACCTCCTTCTATATATAGAAGTCCATGGGGTCATAATATAATCATAGCAGACCTGACAATAATAATGTAAGGGCACAATAATAAAAATATTGGGGTTACAGGGGTACAAAAATAACAATAAGGGGGTTACACTAACAACAATAAGGGACTATACTAGTAATATAGGGACCTAACATGCCCCTCTCCTTCAAAAAAGTGTTGTCCTCAATTGATCCAAATGGAAAATGGCATCCACCCATGGTATTCATCCACCCATGTTATCCATCCACCCATGGAATTTACCCATGGTATTGTAAATGGCATCGAACCATGGTATTCATCCACCCATGGTATTTATCCACCTATGGTATTGTAAGTGGCATCACCCATGGTATTCATTCAGCCGTGGTATTTACCCATGGTATTGTAAGTGAGATCCACCCATGATTTTTTCAATGAGGGGAAAGCTCACGGGAAAACCGGGCGTACTTCCCCAGAATTTCTGGATGGTACGCGCGGCAAACCGTTCGGCGGACTTTCGGCGCCTAACCCCAAAGGACTCAAGAATCGAACCCGTGACCTCCCTCAACGGAGAGGCCCACGTATTGGCTTACTACCGCTTGAGCTAACTCTTGGGGCTAGATCCACCCATGATATTTACCTACCCATGGAATTTACCTGTGGTATTGTAACAAAAAAAATGCTATAAGTAACAAGTCACATTTTGTAAAAGGACGGATGGTCCACCATAATGTAGATTTTACAGTTATTGTTTGTTTTAATAAAACAAGTTTCTCTGTGGTTTTATTTGCTTTGTGTTCTCTCTTTTTTCTATCATTCTAATTTTTCAGATCTTGTTAGATCCATTTCAATTTTTTAGATCTTGGGGGCCTCCCCCAAAATCCAGAACAGTGGTATCAGATTCAGGTTATGAATCCATGGGAATGAGGGTTTGAAGCATATTTCCGTTTCAATGTTTTGCAGCAATCTTTAGCAAACTCCATGATTTTTTTGGGCAACGAGTTTGCAGATCATATATGAAACTTTGGGTGAAAAATTTACCAAAACAAAGACCAGATCTAGATTCCTTGTGAAAAAATATCCAAATTCAAAAAAAAAAATCGACCGAATTGGAGTTCGGATGAGGGAGATATCGCTGATTGAAAATCAACAATGTTGCAAGATTTTTTCTGACGACAATTCGTGGATGGCGCCTCTCCTATCATTTTTTCACTTTTCAGTGCAAAATTTCAGAGAAATGGTTATATATCTCAGCTCCCCTTGAAAAATTACCCAATTTAAAAAAAATAAATTGGTTGAACCGAAGTCTGGACGTGGGAGTTATCGCTGATTTAATCTCAGCTATTTTTTTTTTTTCAGAAATTTTGTAATGGAGGGATAGTTCCAGCGCGAATATGAGAGTCTAGAGTCTCTCGATAGAAATTTCAAACACATGAGAAGATGCAGAATGATCATTCTATTTCCAAAAATAGGTTATAATAAATATTTTGAGTTATATTGACTGAGTTATGCCCATTTTAAATATGGAGCAACATTCGAAGTGGGTTCCCTTTGGAGACATGCCCTCCCACCCCGCTTTAGTAGGCACTTGCTTCAAATTCATCAGTTTCAGCATAGCAGCGTTCAACTTGGGTTATTTGGAGATGTGCTCTGCCACCCCAAGCTATGTAGGCACCTGCTACTTCATCAACAATAAGCATCAAATTTATGGGTCAACCGCACAAAATCCTTCTCATTGAAGTCCATTTGCTAGGCTGCACACTGTTAGTAACACAGTTGGTCATAAGAATTACAAGGTATCTCTATCCTTGGATCTTCGTTTGTCATGGTTTTGGGACATCCACATAGTCAAACTTCATCGAAGTCCATTTGCTAGGCCGCACACTGCCAATATCACAGTTGGTCACAAGCATTACAGGGTATCTTTATCCTCGGATCTTCATTCATCACGGTTATGGGTTAACCATACAAAACCCTTCTCTTCAGTGGCTCTTCAAATTCAATAAAGGCTTCTTAGGAAGGAAATTCACACAATGGGGACCATTGCTTCTTAAGGAGGGAGGAATGATCCGAATGGAAAATGACATCCACCCATGGCATTCATCCACCCATGTTATCCATCCACCCATGGAATTTACCCACGGTATTGTAAATGGCATCGACCCATGGTATTCATCCACCCATGGTATTTATCCAACCATGGTATTGTAAGTGGCATCACCCATGGTATTCATTCACCCATGGTATTTACCCATGGTATTGTAAGTGAGATCCATCCATGGTATTTACCTACCCATGGAATTTACCTGTGGTATTGTAACAAAAAAGAGGCTATAAGTAACAAGTCACATTTTGTAAAAGGACAAATGGTCCACCACAATGTAGCTTCTACAGTTATTCTCTGTTTTAATAAAACAAGTTTCTTTGTGGTTTTATTTTCTTTGTGTTATCTATTTTTTCTGGAATTCTAATTTTGCAGATCTTGTTAGATCCATTTAAATTTTTTAGATCTTGGGGGACTCCCCCAAAATACGGATCATCAATGCTTGAGTAGCTCTGGATGCTTCTGTATAAAATTATCATCCTCCCATGTAGAATCTTCAGTCGGTATGTTCTTCCATTTGATGAGATACTCTGAAATTGATCGATTTCGTAGCTATTGAGTTCTTGTTTCCGTGACTGCTTCATGTTCCAATATGATTTTTCCTTCCTCATCAAGTTCTGGCAATATTGTTTGAACTAGAATTTTGTCCCCTATAACCTTCTTTAAGCATGAAACATGGAAAACTGGATGCACCTGCGAAGAAGTAGGAAGCTCCAATTTGTATGCCATAGTACCAAACTTTTGCAACACCTTTTAAGGACCATAGTACTTTGGAGATAATTTATTATCCTTCTTAGCTTGCTTGAGGGACATTTGTTTTTATGGTTGTAGCCGTAAAAATACCCTGTCTCCTACATCAAAACTTCTCTCACTGCAATGTTTATCTGCCTATTGTTTCATTCAATTTTGTGCCAAATTTAGGTTATCCTTTAAGAGTTGGAGAACTTCTTGTTGATGCTCGATGTGATTTTATGCTTGAACCTTAGAATTTTCTCTTAAATAATATGTGATGGATGATGGATGATATCCATAAAGTGCCATAAATGGGGTCATTTTTTCTGCAATATGGAAGGAAGTGTTATACCACCATTCAGGGAGAGGTAACCACTTGGCTCATTGTGTTTGCTTATCAGATACAAAACAAAGAAGATATCCTTCCAAACATTTATTCACTATCTCAGTTTGACCATCATATTGAGGATGATAATTTGAGCTATGAGCTAGTTGAGTACCCAAAAAAGAAACTAATTCCGTTCAAAAATTTCCAGTAAAAATGGGATCTCTGTCACTTAAAATAATCTTTGGGTTTCCATGTAGCTTTTGAATTGTTTCCATAAATGCAGTAGAAACTGTACTTGCTTTAAATGGATGAGATAATGCACAAAAGTGTGCCTACTTGGTAAGTCTATCAACTACCACCATGATGACACTCCTTCCTTCGAACTTAGGTAAACCTGTGATAAAATCCATTGAAATCTCCTACCAACGTTGACTTGGAATGGATAAAGGTTTTAGAAGACCCAGGGTCTTAATTGTCTTAACTTTATTTTGCTGGCAAACCAAACATTCTGCCATAAAATTTTGAATATAAGATTTAAGTCCATCCCAAAAAAAATATTTCTTCACCCTGTGGTAAGTTTTTAAAAATCTTGAGTGTCCTCCTAAAGGAGAAGTGTGCAATTCCAAAAGAATATTTTGTTTTAGTTGGGAATTATTGCAAATATGTAAGCGATCTTTGTACCATAAGGAATCATTTTTCCAACTAAATATATCAGATGTACTAGGATCTTGCTATAAATTTTGAATGAGTGTCCACACTTCCTCGTCCTTCTTCCATTCATCCCTTGCTTCGGTTATCCAATATGGTTGGATAATAGAAATGGCACAAAGCAATGCTTCCACCTCTTCATCATTTCTTGAGAGTGCATCTGCAACAACATTTAGCTTCCATTTTTTGTAGATTATTTCAAGTCATAACCCAACATCGTTGTGACCCATTTTTACTGCTCTTCTGAAGATAATATTTGTTCCAAAAAGTGTTTAAGACTATCATGATCATTTTTTACCTTGAAGTGTCTTCCCATTAGGTAAGGTCGCTATTTATTTAGTGCATGTAGTATTGCCAACATTTCCTTCTCATAAATAACTTTCTATAAATACTTTCCTTTGATTGGATGACTTTCAAAAGCAATGGGTCTTCCTTCTTGCATTAAAACAACACCAATTCCATTTCCTGAGGCATACATTCCACAATAAAGGTTTTTATGAAGTCTGGAATAGCTAAGATTGGTGCTAGGCACATTGCCTCTTTAAGATGTTCAAAGGCTTTAGTTGCTTCAGGAGTCCATGAAAATGCATCTTTCTTCAATAATGTTGTTAGAGGTGCTGCTATTCTCCCATAATTATTAAAAAAATTGCGATAATACCCTGTTAAACTGAGAAATCCTCGCAGCTGCTTTATGGTTGTGGGGACTTTCCATTCCTTAATGGATTTAATTTTTGTAGGGTCTACCTTAACACCCTTGTGAGATACAATATGACCCAGATATTGCACCTCTTGCACTCCAAAGAAACATTTGGATGTCTTTGCAAATAATTGTTTCTCCTGCAATAGTTTGAGCACCCTGTCAACATGTTGAACATGATCCTTCCAAGATCTGTTGTAGATTAGTATGTCATCAAAAAATACTAGCACAAATTTTCTAAGGAAGTGTTTGAAAATGGAATTCATCAACCCTTGAAATGTAGAAGGTGCATTGGTAAGGCCAAAAGGCATGAACAAAAAACATAATGACCCTCATGAGTTTGAAATATGTTTTCAGAATATCTTCAGCCTTCATTTTAATTTGATGATATCCTGAATGAAGATCCAACTTGGTAAAATAAATTTCTCCATGTAATTCATCCAATAATTCATCAATCACAGGAATGGGAAATTTATCTTTAATAGTGAGCTTATTGAGCTCTCTATAATCCGGACACTGCGCCTGATCCATCCTTCATATGAAACAATACTACTGGAGTAGAGAAAGAACTTTGACTAGGTTGAATTATACCAGCCTCTAACATTTCTGCAATCATACGTTCAATTTATCTCTTTTGGACATAAGGATATCTGTAAGGCCTGATGTTTGGAGGAACACTTCCTGGCATAAAATGAATAGCATGATCATGATGATATCTGTAAGGCCTGATGTTTGGAGGAACACTTCCTGGCATAAAATGAATAGCATGATCATGATCACGAATAGGTGGGATTCCTTTGGGAGTTTCAAACACCTTGGAATGATTGTCCAATAATTTTTGGAGATCTTGAGAAATAGATGATTTTGATGTTGGAACTTCTAGTGAGCATAATTGTGCAATTATGCCTCATTGTTCTTTCTTCAGAATCTTTGTCATGACATTAGAGCTTATTATCTTTTCTGGCTTCCTTGCGATACCCCTTAATTCGATTTCCTTTCCTTCCGAAAAAAATTTCAAGAAAAGTTCTTGAAAATTAAAAGCTACCATCCCCAAATATTGTAACCATTGTACTCCTAGTACAACATCAGCACTTCCCATTGGAATGGAAAGCATTGGAATATTCAGTACATATTCCCCCATGGTTAGCTTGATATTATGGAATTTTCCAGAGCAATTTATAGTTCCTCCATTTGCAACCATCACTTCACATTCTGGTGCTGGGTATAGGAAACAATTCAATTCCTTGGCAACCTTACAATGAATAAAATTATGGGTACTACCCGAATAAATCAACACTATTAAATTTTTCTTCTTGATATGTCCGTCTATCTTGAGAGTTTAAGGAGTGGTAATTCCTGCCAATGCATTACACGATATGGTCAGACTCATTTCTTCTTCTTCTAGGGTTGGTTCTTGGTGTAAATCCTCTTCTTTTGAAGTTTCTTGTACATTTTCTTCTTCCTCTTCACAATCAATGTAAAATAATTTATTCTCAGCATACTTATGACCTTAAGTGTATTTGCTATCACAACTGTAGTAACACCCTTTTACTCCTTTTTCTTCCAATTGTTGTAGTGTCAACCCTGTAGGTTGTGGAAGTCTAGGAGTAGAAACACTTCCATCTTTATAGATGTGAGTGGTAGGCTTCCTTGTCACCATAATTTTACATTCAATTTTTCTTTCCAACCTGAATGCCTTCTCCAATGAATCAGGTTTCCAAATGCGAACTTCATGTTGGATGTTATCCTTTAAAAAGTCCCTATGAAGACATCAATCTTGTGTTCCTCTATAATATCAATTACCCTTATATTCAATTTTTGGAATTCCTCATTGTGCTTCACCACTGAACCCTTTTGTTTGAGATTTATCAGTTTGCTAATGAAGGTGTTTCTCTTTGTATCCTCATAATGTGCTATCATTTCCTCCGTAAAAATTGACCAAGTGACAATTTTTTTACGGGAGAAAAACCATCGATACCATACAAATGTATTTTTTTCTAAATGTAAAGTTGTAATGCGTACATTTTGTGTGTTTTGCACATTATTGAGATCAAAATATTGTTCCATCTGTAGTATCCATGTTACGGGATCCTTGCCATCAAACTTCCTCATATCAATCTTTGGAATATGGTGGTTTTTCAATCCAACATTAGAGTTTATGAAATCACGATTAACATTTATTTTTTTCTTATCATGAGTTTCCTCTACTATCTTTCCGTCATTAGGAATCATTTCTTGTATTAACCTTGTCATCAAAACTTCCATGTCTGGTTTTAGATCATTCTTCATGTCTTCCATGTTGTCTTTCATTTTTTCATTGATATTAGCTTCCATGTCATCCATCTTAGCTTCCATGCCATCCATCTTAGCTTCCATGCCATTCTTCAAACCATCCATCTTAGCTTCCACACCTTTCTTCAAAACTTCCATTTCATTTTTTGTTTCTCTTTGCGAGAGCAAAATTTGGTGCACTTGCTCTTGTAATTTTGATATGTCATGTTGTGATTCTTCCTCTTCATGAGCCATAGTAGAGCCTTATGAAGGCTTGATGGGTGTTGAATTCTTTTTTGGTGGCATTTTAGAACCCAATACTGATATCTATGCTTCAATATGCCTTTGGAATCACTTCAAACTTATTTTCAAACAAGACTTATGCAATTCGAAAAAAATACACACCTTTTTCTTGCTTTTTAGGAGCTCGATATTGAAATTGAATTATCTCTGTGATTTAGGATCTTCAATATCTAAAATTTGGCTCTGTAGTAGCCCTCTGAATCTTCTTTCGAATGCCATAGGTCTGACCTGATTTGTATTATTCAAGGCAAAGTTATACCCAATATCCCACAATGACCTAATTATGGATTGGTTCAGCAGAGCGAAATTGTATGACATGCCATGTTTCATTATTTCCTCCTTCAACTTTGAAATTGATATACAGACAACTACAGTTCGTGTTTTTGTAAGCCACTTTTTACAGAATTCCAATCCGACGCTCAAAGAGAGAGTTATGACAATTTTCCCACGGTCACCTCTTTGAGATGAAATTAAGGAGCTTGAAAAATTCCTAACTTCCACAGATCATATATGCAAAAATATTGTGAACCAAGATCTGAAATTTCTACAGGAAGTTTCTCAGGATTTCGGCTTCTCTCTGTAAAAATTTTAGCTTCTGAACAATTGCAAAAAATAAATTATAGCGCAAATTCCACAATGACTTGTTTTAGGTGAAATTATGGAGCCTGAAAAAAACCTAACTTCCACAGATCATATCTCTGAAAATATTTCGAACCAAGATCTGAATTTTTTAGATGACATTCCTTAGGATTTCAGATTTGTATTGTAAAAATTTCAGCTTTTGAACCTTCGTAGAATAAAATTTATAGTGAAAATTATACGATGACGTGTTTGGAGCAGCAAAACCCTAGAATCCAAAGCTCTGATACCAAATGTTATGAAACCAACTCCAAAAATAGAAGAAAAGAGAGATCAACACCTTAGAAATAGCCACTTCGAGGGGGGAAAATCCAATACATTACATATATGAACAATCCTTGGATGATACAAATGACCAAAACCTCCTTCTATATATAGGAGTCCATGGGGTCATAATATAATCCTAGCGACCTAAAAATAATTATGTAAGGGCACAATAATAACAATATTGGGGTTACAGGGGTACAACAATAACAATAAGGGGGTTAAACTAACAAAAATAAGGGAATATACTAATAATATAGGGACCTAACAAACATCCATCCAATATTGGATGTGCAACATCACGATCTAATGAAGAAACTAGCATACCAACATGCAGTCCATGGTATGAAGCAATCTTGATCATACCAATCTCATCCATGCCAAAGAAATCCTAGAGCTGTTGCAACGATTCATGGAAAGTTGAAGGAATTCCATGATCCACAACCTTCCCAACAAAAAATGTTGTTAACTAGGTTCACCACCAATCTACCAGAGCTCCCAAAAAATCTCGCTTCACATCTCCATGTCTTCAGTTGAACCCTCTATCCATGATCTATAAAATCTCTACTCCCTTTAATATGCTTTGTTGTGCACACTCTAATTCGCCGGCCCTTCAAAGTAGCTCTAATACCAAGTTGTTTTTCCACAACACTAGAATCTAGGTTAGGATCTTAGAACCTCTAATACTTACAATACAAATGAGACAAAAAACTACTTTGCATAAACAACAGTAAAATTCTAGTGCACAAAATAGAATTTTTTTTTATAAATTTTCAATAACTCAACTTTGTTATATTAACAAAATAAAATATAATTGTCTAGGGATACCGTACAAGGGATAATTTCCCTCATACATCTAATGATACAAGAATACACAACTAGGGTTTGGTGTCAATCCTTTTACAACCAATCTACCTTGAACAAGATACAATCTGACCATCTAGCTAATGTAGCATGCCCTCACAACTCCTCTTGGTCGTACCCTGAACACATATTATAGTATTTGTGCTCCCAATATGTATCATCGCCTCTATCAATTTTCCTATTACTAAATATGACTCACAAATATGCCCTCTAGTTGATCATTCATCCATTAATGACTCAACACATAGGAAATCCTATTGAGTTGTTCACAACTCCATTTGTGAACAATTCTCAACTACCCACTGCTGCTCCTTAGCTCCTTTAGGACTTCTTGCTCACTACCTACTCCCTAGTCCTTCAAGGACGCAACTCTTAGGGACTTCTTCCCTCTATTTCCTTCTTGTGTTACTTGATGAAGACAAACTTAGGGCATGGAGGGTTTCCACCTATCACTATAAAATTTCCTTTTCCAACAATGAACTTGGGCTGATATAACTGCTCACTTAGTTTTCCTTTTTCCTTCAAGGTTTCAACCTTTGAGCTACTAAAACCTTCACCCTTCTACTGTTAGAAAATAAGAAAGGCAGATATATATTCTTATATTGATAATTATTTGTGATATTATTGTAGTCTCAAGAATCATCAAATCAAAACATGAAGATCAATGACACGAGATGTAGGCACTTAGCCAGGGTGAAAAACCCTATATAGGGGAAAACCCAGTCAAACTCTTCCACTAGTAAATCAAATTGAGATAGATCAAGAACTTAGACCCAAAATCCCTTCCTCCTCCACCAAGTCATACTTCTGAGATGATTCAACAAAATCCAGTAGTGTCTTCTTGTCCAACAACTTCATCCCAACAACAATCCATGTTGGGTGTGGAGCATGATTATCTTGTTTATTTTTTATCATAGCGTTGGACCCCTGTTCTTAATGGGGCGAAAACACCGCCCATAATTAAACGCTGCCTGGGGGGTGCGGGGGGTGCTGCAGGGGGTTTCTTTGTAAAAGTATTGTATTTTCTAGTCAATCTAGGCCGTTCATTAGGTAGATGATCTGACGGTAGAAATTATGTTTAATTTAGGGTTTTTTTCCCTAGAAGGAAACCCCTCGTTTTTTATGAGGGTATTGTATTGCGGCTGGGTATTGTATGTGTATTATCAGAGAGAAACATATAGGGAGACTGTGAGAGAGAACATAGGATATTACAATGGATGTGCTATAGGTTGTGTCTCTTCATTTTGCTGGATAATAGAAAGGAAGGACTGGCTGTTCGGGGTGGACGTAGCCCAAAATGGGCGAACCACGTATATCTATGTCTATCTGGTTTTATATGTTTTCTGTGTTTGTGATTCCACATATTTTATGTGTTGCATTGCTATGTAATATATAATTTTATAATAACTGGTATTAGAGCCGAAGGTCTATTTGGTTGATAAACTCGTAGGAAAGAAGGGTTCCTAGTTCGAGTGGGAGAAATGGCAGAAGATGGTAAGTTTAGGGTCGAGAAATTTAATGGCCAAAACTTCCCGCTGTGGAAGATGCAGATGGAAGATTATCTATATCAGAAAGATCTATACCTAGCATTGAGTGGAAATAAAAAGAAGCCAATGACTATGACAGATACATAATGGGAGATTCTTGATAGAAAGGCACTTGGAACAGTACGCTTGTGCCTTGCGGCATCAGTAGCCTTCAATATTTCGAAGGAAACAACAACAGAGGGTTTTATTAAGGAATTGGCGAAACTATATGAAAAACCCTCGACCTCAAACAAGGTATTTCTTATGAAAAGTTTATTTAATATGAAGATGTTGGAAGGTGGATCTGTTGCAGACCATTTAAAACACTGTTACCGATGAAATAGGTAACCGGACCTCAAAATGGGAACTCTAGCCCAAAAAGACTCAAAAAACATGAAAAAACACCCCAAAAACAAAACAAGTGTATTCCAGAACACACTTGGTTTTTTTTTAAGGTCAAATTTCAACATTTTATAAAATTATGCTAAATACAAAATTGTTTCTTGAAAAAAGGATTGAAAAAACACCCTCAAAACAAAACCAATTGATGCTGGAATAACAAAAAAAAATAATTGTCATATTTTTGACATTTTAAAAAATAGAAATAACATTTTTTAATTTTAAAAATTCAAACATTAAAAAAAACCTAAAATTGAAGAAAAAAATAAAAACATTTTAAAGCTTAAAATTTAAAAATATATAGGAATAAAAAAATAAAAATAAAAACAAAATAAAAATTTTAATTCAAACATTAAAAAAGCCTAAAATTTAAGAAAAAAATAAAATAAAATTAAAGATTAAAATTTCAAAATATATAGAAAAAAAAAGAAAAAAAAAAGAAAAAAGAAAAGAAAAGAAAAGAAATTATAAAAAATAAAATATAGAAATTAAATTTAAAAAAGAAAAAGAAAAAAATTATTAAATTAAAAAAAAATAATAATAATTTTAAAATAAAAAATTAAATTTAAAGAAATATATTAAATTTTAATAAATTTAAAACTTAAAAATAAAAATAAAAAAAATACATTATTTAAATTAAAAGTAAAAAAATGAAAAAATAATTAAAAATAAAAAATGAAAAATAAAATACAATAAAAATAATAAATTTAAAAAAATATATGTTAAAAAAACAAATAAATTTTAGAAAATAAATTAAATTTAAATTATAAAAAATAATATATATATATATATATATATATATATATATATATATATATATATATATATATGAACTTAAATTAGAAATATATATATTATATTTTATTAAATTTTAAAAAAAATGTTAATATAAAATAACAAATTAAATTTAAAAAAGAAAAATATTAAATTTTAATAAATAAATGAATAAAAAAATAAATTTTGACGACCAAAAAAAACATTGTTAAAATAAAAAGTTAAAAAACTTTAAAAATCAATTAAAAATGAAAAATTGGAAAAAAAAAATATTAAATAAAAAATAAAATAAAAAACAAATTAATTTGAAAATATTAAGTTTAATTAAAAAAAAAATCTAATTTTAAATACACAATTTTAATTGAAATAAAAAAAATATAAAAATTTATGTAATTAAAAAAATAATAATAAAAAAATAAAAAATTAAAAAAAAAAATATTAAATTAAAAAAAAAAAAAAAAAAAAAAACAAAATTTATTAAATTTTAAAATATTAAATGAAAAAACTAAACATAAAATTTAATAAAAAAAAAAATGAAAATATTTAAAAAATCAATTAAATAAAAAAAAATACAAAATTTAATAAAAATTATTAACAAAATTTAGAAAAAAAAATTACAAACAAAAAAAATGAATTTAAAAAAAAAAAAATTCAAATATAAAAATTAAATTAAAAAAAAAAAAATTTAAATTTTTTGAAATTAAAAAAAAATCAAATTAAAAAAAAAAAAATTAAAAATTAAAAAAAAGAATTTTTTGATCGTGGTGGCGCCGCCAATCGACCTCCCGCCCTGGTAGCGGTGGAGGCTGGCCGCTGGGCGGGCGGGGAGGCTGCATGCGGCCCCCCACTCGCCCAGCGGCCGGCCTCTGCCGCCACTTGGGCGAGAGGCCGATTCCCGGAATTGGCCTCCCGCCTAGCCCCTTGCCCGCCCAGCGAGAGGCCTCCGCCACCACCTTGGCGGGATGTCGATTGGCGGCGCCACTATGATCAAAAAATTCCTTTTATTTATTTATTTATTTTTAATATATATATATATATATATATATATATATATATATATATATATATATATATATATATATATATATATATATTTTTTTTTAATTTGATTTTTTTTAAATTCAAAAAATTTAAACTTTTTTTTTTTTTTTAATTTTTTTTTAATTTTTTTTTTTTTTTTTTTTAAATTTAATTTGTTTTTGTTTTTGTTTTTTTTTAAATTTAATATTTTAGATTAATTATTTTTTAAAATTTAAAATTTATTTATTAAATTTTAATTAAATTAAAAAAAAAAAAAAATCTTTTAGTTTATTTAGTTTTTCATTTTTAAAATTTATAAATTGTTTCATTAAAAAAAAAAAACAGTAAATTTATGGATATTTGTTTTTTAATTATTTGCACGTGGTTTTTTTATTTTTTTTGTTTTTTAATGATAGTTTTTTTTTTTAAATTTTAATTCTTTTATTTTAATTTTCTTTTTCAATTTTAAATTTTGTTTTGTTTTTTTTTTATTTGTTTTTTTTTGTTAATTTTAAAATTTGTATTTTTTTTCTTATTATTACTATTATTTTTAATTTAAATTTTTAAATTTATTTATTTTTGTATTTTATTTTTTTATCTAAATTTTAATTTTGTAATTTAAATTATTTTTAAATTTTCTATTTATTTATTTATTATTATTATTATTATTGTTATTTTTTTTTATTTAAATTATATGGTTTTTTTTAATAACTTAGAAAAAAATGTTTTTGATGTTTTTTTTTTTTTTAAATTTTTTTGGTTAATTTTTGTTTTTTTTTCTTTAAATTATGTGTTTTTTTTTTCAATTTTTGTCATTTCTTTTGATATTATTGTCGAATATTTTTGTTTTATTTATTTATTTTTGTTTAAATTTTTTATTTTTACAAGTTAATTTTGTTTTTTTTTTTACATTTTTATTGGTTTTTTTTATTATTTATATATATATATATTTTTTATCTAAGTTTTGTGTTTTATTACCAACATGAAAATCACCACTCTAAAAAAAAAGGTTGATGCTGCATCAATACGTTTCAAAATTAGCATGAAAATCACTAACATTTTAAAACAAATATTCATACTTCATAAATAAAAATATTAGTGTGTAAAAAATGTGCACAAAAAAAAAGGGGGGTGATTCTGCATCACCACTTTTCAAAATCGAGTCTTTTTATGCTACCAAAAAAAAGTAGGTAACAATGCGGTTACTTATTTCATCGGTAACAGTGTTTTAAATGATTTTAATACGGTTACCAGCCAGTTAAGTTCTGTAGGGGTAAAGTTTTATGATGAAGTTAGAGTTCTATTATTTCTGTGCTCATTGCTAGAAATTTGGAATGGTTTAGTTATAGCTATTAGTAACTCTATCACTAGATCTAGTATTTTAAAGTTTGATGATGTAGAAATTATATGCACTAAGCATGCATGTGTTCAAGATCCACCTGATCTCACACTATTTAAATTTATTCAAGATACTGAATCTATTCCACTTGTTAATCTTTTGCGGAAAAATTAATTGCACACACATGTGAAGCATAAACAAAAATAATCAATTGCACATAACACAGTTTTTAACTGGGAAAGCCTGAAGCTGAAAACCCCAACTATATATTATGTAACATGGAGATCATATGAAAATATCATGCAAACATACAAAGCTTATCACAAGTCCTCAGTACAGTACAATCGTCATACACTAATCAGGCCTAATCTTGCAAATCCATGCACCGATCTTTGCCACCTGCTAGCCTGCCTCCACTGCGCAATCTCTGCTGAAGAATAGCTCAGAATGAATTCGAATTACTCCATCCTTGACTGCACAATCCTCATTGGCATCTCCACTGAGTGTGTGATGCAATCAATGCATCACTATAGTCACAACAGATGGTCTATCTTTCCCTTTCACCTATCTCTCCACTGGTCTCCACTGAAACTGCCATGTACTGTAGTTAATTGCTGTATTGTTTAGTTGATTAATGAGTTATTATTTGTTAATTAATTAACTAATTAATTGACTCCACTCTCACTAATGTATCAATCAGTTAGACTAGATACAACTAGCTTAACTGAGTTTAACTGAGTTAAACTAAATACAACTCCATAACTACTTCTTCCAACTGTGTCATAACTTTTCCACTTGAGTTCTAACTGAGTCCTCCATGCAATAGCTCCAGTAAACCCTTAAGAATAGCGTAATTCCTTCTGTCAGCTACTGTGCCACATCTGTGCACTAAATTGAAGTGCTCCAAGAGAATAAGTTGTTGTTTAGAGTCTGATTATTATTAAGAGCTAATAGTAATCGACATGCATCTATTTTTAGATTGACGATCTATAAATAGACTTCGCCCAATATTCTAAAAATAAAATTTCATCTATTTTTCCAACTTGATCAACCATCCACAAATAGCATTCTGCAACTTCTGAAATATGATCATCATGTCTAAAAATAGACTTGCGCCAAAAATAGCCTGTGGGCCCACTTAGTGAAGGCGACTCTTTTCACTAAGCTCATCATCTTGTTGAATATCAACACTCCCTCTCAACAAGATAGGGATTATCTTTCATCGCGATCCTGCCTCTATGGTATTCGAATTTGCTCCTGGTGAGCACCTTCGTCAGAATATCTACATCCTGATCCTTCGTGGGAATGTACTGAAGCAACATGATCTTCCGCTGCACACAATATCTGATATGATGATACCGGATATCAATATGTTTAGATCTATCATGAAACACAGGATTAACCGAGAGTTTAATGAAACTCTAATTATCACAATGAATCACCGTGGGATCTAAATGTGAACCGAACAAACTAACCAGAATCTTCCTCATCCAGATAGCCTCACATGCAGCTAAACTTGCTACCATGTATTCGGCTTCCACTGAACTGAGTGCCATAGATATTTTTTTCCTGCTGTACCAAGAAACTGTCATAGATCCGATACTGAAAATCCATCTTGATGTGCTCTTTCTGTCTGTTGGGCTTCCTGCCTAATCTGCATTCGTGAAGCCATGCAACTTCACCTCATCTGTTTGTCTGTACCATAAACCATACTCAGATGTGCCTTTGAGATATCTCAGGACATGCTTGCCTGCCTTCCAAAAGAGCTTGGTTGGCTTAACCATCGCTTATGAAAGCTGGTTCACCGCATAGCATATGTCCGGTCTTGTATTGACTAACTACATGAGCGAACCCACCAACTGTCGATAAATAGTGGCATCCACTACCTCTGCCGATGTAGCATCCTCTTTCTTCCAATTTCCCGGAAGAGGAGTGTCGATAGGCTTGCAGCCTTGCATGTGAAACTTCTCCAATATCTTCCGGGCATACTTTCCTTGAGACACAAACAATTCACCTTCCCGCTGCCATATTTCCAATCCAAGGGAATAATGAAGGAGGCCCAAATCCTTCATCTCAAACTCCTTTGCAAGATCAGCCTTGCATGAGTGTATCAACTTCTCATCACCTGTTAGTATCAAATCATCAACATAAAGTACAATGATTAAAAGCTTACCCTCAACCACAATCTGGTACAGGTTTGCATTTGCCTCACTCTTGGTGAAGCCAAGTCCAGTGAAATAGCTGTCAATCCGAGCGTACCAAGCACAGGGTGCTTGTTTCAGCCCATAAAGCGCTCTTTTGAGCCTGCACACATGCGACTCGCTGCTAAAGATATCAAATCCTTCAGGCTGCTCAATGTACACCTCTTCCTCAATGATCCCATTAAGGAACATAGTCTTCACATCCATCTGATGAATGTGCCAACCCATCTACGTTGAGAGAGCAAGGATGGTCTATATGGAAGAATACTGTGCGACAGGTGAAAAGGTTTCTTCATCGTCAATCCCCTCAATCTGTGAGAAGCCCCTGGCAACAAATCTTGCCCTATACTTCTCGACGCTCCCATCAGTAGCTTGCTTTACCTTGTAGATCCATCTTGATCCTACAACTGATTTTCCCACCGACCTTGGAACAATCTCCCAAGCACTGTTTTTGACAATGGAGTCATACTCCTCCACCATGGCATCTACCCATGTGGGCTCCTGCGCTGCTTCTTCAAAATAAGATGGCTTTGTCAAAATACACTTGCTCATAAGAGCCATGTATCCAGTATATCGGTCAGGTGACTGTCTCTGTCTGTGCTGTGATGTAGGGACTCCTACATTTTGTGCCGCATCGAGCCTCAGTCTCTTAGCTTCTGTGGTACGCTTCCTGCCTTGTCTGATGTTTGGTTCTGCATGAGTGGACTCCACTTCATGAATCTCCTCCTGTGGCTGATCCACATCCAGAGGCTCATATTTGAGAACAAGAAGTTCCTCCTCCGCATGCAAGTGTAGCTCCCTCTCAAGCGACAACTTCATGGATTTCAACTCATTGAATTTTATATCCCGTCACACAACAGTCATCTGACTGTTTGGAAAATACACACGATAGTTATGGGGTGTTTCTGCGTACCCCAAAAATATCCCAACTTCTGTAGTCGGCTCCAGCTTTTTCCTGGCACCCTTCGTCACATGAATGTAAACATGTGAGCCAAAAATCTTCAAATGAGAAATATCAGGCTTCTTACCAGTAAAAGCTTCCTCGGGTGTACTCATGCCAAGTACTCTATGAGGACAATGGTTTTGCACATAAACCACAGTGTTGCATGCTTCCGCCCACAAGTGCATTGGTAGGCCCTGGTTATGCAGCATCGCTCGTGCACCACCCACGATCATTCGGTTCTTTCTCTCCGCGACCCCATTCTTCTGTGGGTTATGAGGCGCTATGAGTTCTCTTCAAATTCCTTCTTTGCTATAGAAGTCTTTGAATTTGCCCGAGATGTATTCACCACCATTATCGCTCTGTAGAGATTTCACCTGCTTCCACTGTTTTCACCCTAGTAATTCTCAGGTTGTGGGATGAGGATTTATATTTAAATAAAACCAGGGGTAACCAAGAACCTACTTTTTAAATTTAGGACCTAGCCTTCCTAAATTCCGGAGAGGGATCTCTCCTCAAGATTTAGCTTGATTTGTTATAAGATTTTAGGCTAGTTAAATTTGGAAAATTGGTTTGTTTTGAATGTTTGGTGGGAATAAAAGGTACTTCAAGGTAAACCACAGAGGGATCTACCATACCATTGGGCTATGGAGTCAACTTATTGGCAAGAAGAGCTGGGAAATAAGGTCAAAAGAGCAAATGTACTAAGGGCAGGGTAGATGAACTTCAAAGGGTTTGGGAATAGGATTTTTGATGAAATGGTAAGATCTGAACAAAAGGGCAATGAAGAATCCTTAAGTTACATAAAAGAAGATGAAGGAAAGGGGTCAACAGGGACTAAGAGAAATTAAGGATTCTTAAGTCCGGATATCAGCAGAAAATATATCAATGAATAACTAGTAAAAAACAGGGAGCTTTTGACACTAATCCTGTATAAACCTTCCTAGTCAATCATTTAGGACAGAAAACATGTAAATGTATGTATGGAACTTTAGAAAGGTAAACAGTGAAAACAGGAAAATACTTGAATTATCTGATTAGCACAAGAATCCTAAGTTATGATGTCTGTTTGACTTAGTTCCAGTCTGCTGCTTTACAAATCGACTCACACAAACTCCCAATGTATTCAGCAAAATGTCTATAGTAGTCTTGACAAATTTTATTCCACACTAAATACTTCAAAGATTGAAGTATTTATACAAAATTATTACAAAATATCTGAGAGACATGTAGGAATATCTCTAGGAGAAAATAAATATTATTACATAAAAAATAGGGATAGCTGCAAAACAAACTGGCAAGCTGTCCTCTTATCAAGAAAAAATAGAACTAATTTATCTTATCAAAATTGATTTGTTGCTTTGTTGTAGATGCTTGCTGGCACTTGGAAACAATACTTATTAGAAGATAGCTTGGAAGACAATCTTTCTAATTTACATTCTTTAACCTGTGCTTCACCTCTGATACTCTTTCATGTTACTACTTTTATTACTTTACTACTGTAAAATGAATAATTATAACAGTAAATATTGTTTTAACTGTTTCATTCCCGGACACTCTGACTCTGCTCTTTCACCTAATACACTTTCACTGCGAAATTTTACCCTTTGATAACTGTAAAAATGAAAAATATGACTGTATTTGATTTGCTTTGTTTGCATGCTGTTATAACCAATCAGTAAATACTTTCCATTGCTCTTCATTAAGTATATTCATACCTTTCAATTTCCTGTAACTCTCATCAACATCAGTGTATTTTTAAAAGTTTGGTTTTATAGCAAACATGTGTTTGATCTCATTCTGTAAAAAGAACAAATTTTCAAAATATTGTAAAACCACTTTATCACTTGGGGAACCTTGTGGTAAAGGCTTGCTGACTTGTTCCTTGGCATGAACTCTGATTTTCTTGTCATAATCGGTCCGGACCATCAATTTTTCATGGAAACCATGTATATCTAGAAGACTTGCTTCTTGTAAAGTTGTATATTTTGCAAGGAACTTTGTGATTGATAAGTTCATGGTTTCACATTTCTCCTCTAAACTATCCATGATATTTCTCTTGGTTATGACTTTCCTGATTTGCAGAATAGTTTCAGTCCTATCATGAATGTTTA
The DNA here is from genome assembly GCA_034641835.2 of Pinus albicaulis. Lineage (NCBI taxonomy): Eukaryota > Viridiplantae > Streptophyta > Pinopsida > Pinales > Pinaceae > Pinus > Pinus albicaulis. The sequence goes on along the minus strand of CM076580.1, from coordinate 250,830,087 downwards.
TTTCCTCCAATTCAGTTCTATTCTTGCTGTTCAAGAATCCAATAAGCCTTACAGCTTGTGAAGGTTTATTTTCCAGTTCTGCTTGAGTTTTCTAAATTTCTACCAGTGCTTCTTGCAATAAATATCTTTGCTCATAGATAATCTGTATTGAGGGTCACTATAAATGAATAACTTGAATTATATTAGCCCATAGGTGATTTTTGACATATGCTACATGTTCACTGAATTTTACCTCTTTCTTCAAAGTCTTCACCTGTTCTTCTAAGGCCTTTACTCTCTGTTCGTGTCCTTTAGAAGTTATCAAAGCATTCTTGTTGGAAGATTCAAGAATTTGATTAGTCTTTTTCAAAGTGATGATTTCTTTGTCTTTTAGTGACATTTCTTCCATAGATTTAACTATATCTGATGTACCTGTTGCTTGCTGTACCTGTGATGTAGATGATCCAGTGGCAGAGGTATCTATAGATGTTATTGACACTGCAATTGCCAATACTCCTTTTGGTGCCAAATGCTCTGCCAGTGTAGAAGGAACAACAGTACTGACAGTTGCAATGACTGTAGGAATGGAGACCTCATTTTCTCTTTTCAATGCTTCATTTTCCTTCATCAGAGTTTCTATTTGATTCTCCATTTATTTGATTTGGGCTGTCATCTTCAGTACTAGCTGCATAGTCTCATCCTTTTCTTTTTGTTGTTGAAGAATCTCCTTTGCCTTTGGATGCTCACTCTGTGGAAGTTTCAGTTGTTTTCTTAAGGCAGCAGTATCTTCATTATTTTGCTTTATGAGTGCTTTAGCAACTTCAATATTGGAGGGATCCACTCCATTTTCTATCACCAAATCTTCTAAGGACTTGATCCTCAAATCCTTAGCATGTAGAGATGCTTTATCTAATTTCATTTGAGTTTGTAAATTAGATACAGTCTTTTGAAGCATGGTAGCACTCATAGTTTTTTTAACCACTTTTGAATAAAGAATTTCAATGGTACTTCTGTGGAATTCAATTTGATCTAATTCATGTATGGTATCAGTGTCCATTTCTACGTCTGTTTTAGTATAATCAACAATTGACTTTGGATCTGCAATGGTGGGTTTCAGAAATGACATGATCATCTTGTTGGTGGAGTTATCAAAAGCAGTAAGCAATCTGTCTTTGTTTTCTGGCTTTTATTTAAGGAATTTAGAATAAACCTCATTCTTAATTTCCTCATTCCTTTCTTTGATCTGTTTGAATTTCTTTTGAATGTCAGAATCTTTCTCTTCTGTTTCTTTGGAAGAGGAGGGAGCTTCTGAATTTACTTGCATTTCCACTATTTCTCTGTCCTATTCCGGTGTTGAAATCTGATCTTTCTGAATTTCTGCTAGGGTGTCATTCACAATTATAGTGGCTTCATCATTATCTAACCACTGATCATCTATATCATTGATTTCAATAGCCTTGTCTTTCTCATCATCAGTGATTTTTGCCCTTTTGTTGTAAATAGTTTTGAACTTATTTTCCGCAATGGTCTCTGCTGTATAGCCTTCTTCATTCTTGGTCCTTTTGTTTGAAGTTTCTGTCTGCTCAGTGACTGTTATTACCTGTGAATTATCTGTTTGTCTCTCCTTCTCTGTATTAGTAGAAGGATCAATCAATGTAGTTTCTACCCATTCCATTTGATCTACATATTTTTCAATTTCTGGTATGGATTCATGAAATAATGGTGTTAATTTACATTTGACCCTTATGTTACTCAAAATGCCTTGAGGATCATAGTTCCAATAAAAGCTTTCTTGGAACTTGAATTCTGACAATTTGCTGAATATTTCTTTCAAGGCATCCCTGTTATTTACTATGAAGGGACATATTTGATTTTTGAGTTTAAACTGTGTCTTCTTTTTGAAAGCCATAAAATTCACTGCATCTGTATTCAAAATTTGCCTCAAGTATTCTAAAGCAAAAAACCTGATGGTTAGAAATTTGGGCAGCTTGTAAGGGGCCAAGATTGCTCCAAATATCCTTAGTTCTGTGTGATTTTCATATAGGTAACAGTCACCTACTTTGCAGTTTTCAGAAAACTGTAGAATTCTCTTTATTTCCTCATTAACCCTTGGTTGTTCTGTCTTGCTCAATAAAGTAATGGCTGGTCTGATAAACAAATCTGTGAAGTCCTTGTAGTTTAATTCATTTCCATTTTTTTTCTGAGTAATGAAGTCCAAACTACCACTGAAAGAGGTTTACCTTCAACATCCATCTTCTGTAATGCAATTGGGAACTGTTCTGCTTGGAAAAAGAGGAAGAGGTGAAAGAGATATGATGAATATCTAAATACTCCTTCTTCAGGCAACTTGGTCAACTGATAGTGTATATTATCAGCAATGAATTTGGAAAAATTGAATATCATTGCAGGAGGTTACCTTGGGGACAAAGTAGAAAGGAAACCTAGAATTGATGCATCAGTGAACTCATCATTAGAATAAATTAGAATGAAGAAAAGCATAGAGATAATTTTTCTGGAAGATTCAGGAAAATCAGAGGTGGAATAGGGTGGATTTACTTTTGGGAAATCAACATGAGTAGGCATGAAGTTTTGTAGAATCATAAAATTCTTAGGGAAATCTAAGTCTAAGTATAACTGAGTCAAATCTTCAATGAATAATGAGACTATTCTTGGATCATGGTTCAGCTGGAGCATCTCATTAATGAATTCTGCAGTTATAGAAAACAAGACCTCTCTATCTTTGTTTACAATACATCTATGGTCAGGGACATAGTGTAATTGGCATAGTCTAATCAAGTCTTGAGTTGGATGAGTGATTAGGACCACATATTTAGGCAAATTTTATTCCCATATAGGTAAATCATTTTCAACTTTCTTCACAAAATTTTCATGATACCAATTATGTACTTCAAGTATATTGAACTCTAATGTATCATTAGTAATTCTGTAGTCTAAATCAATCAAGGAACTACTCTCTTCAGAAGTAACAAGTGGCTGCAAAGGTCTGACCACTTTAGTAGAATCAACTGTTAGGGCTAGGGTAGGCTTATTTATTTTAGAAGATTCAGGCCTTGGAAGCTTGCTTGAGGCAGATTTTTGGGTTTTTGGACCTCTAGTCTTAGGGGTGCCCTGTTTTCTTGTCATTTTAGGGAAAAATAAGCAATATTACACTGTTTTCTTTGTCAATTTTGAAAACAGGGGTTAATTGAGCGGATATGGGAGAAATTTGGGAATCTGGGCATGGGTTTTGGGATGAAAACACAAGTTTTCAATGTGCAGAGGATTGAAACAGGGGTTCAATGGCTCTTGGTGTAATTTAAATCAAATTGAACCATGGAAATTGCCTTCAGATGGCCGAAAATGGCTTTAAAACAGAGTTAGAAGAAATGGAAAATTCTATAAAAAATTTGCCAGGGTTCGCCCTCTTTTTTCAAGGTTTGGGTATTTCTCAGATTGGCAATTATCTTGTTTTCTTCAATAAAACAGATACACAGTTTTAATTTTTATCTTTAAATGTATAAACTGGTGAGTTTTAGAACACAGAGAAATACCTTTTGCAGGTATTCTGGTGGTCGAGGAGGGTTTGCAGGTTGGTATCGGTCTTCAAACTGGTCGCAGTTGTTTCTATGGCGAAATCTGCTTCAGGGGGGGAAATTGATCAACAAAGGTTTCGAACTGAAGTTTGAGCGTGATTTATCAATGGGCAGAGGCACAAAGGATAAGCAAACAGTGAAAAATTAAGGTTAAAACCTTAGATTTTATTAATATGCAATGCATTGATGGCAGGTCACAATCAATGGCGGGAGCAGTTTTGCTTTGAATGCGAAAACCATTCAGCGGTATCGCGTGGCTTTTAGGCTGTTAGTTGTATTTCACTTTTGGAACGCGATCAAATGAAATTGAGACATGTAGCGGTGGGTGGTTTGGGAAAACAACTTTTATCGCGCAACTTTTATCAAATGTTGAATGATTACTTTTATCGTGTGATATGCAATCTGCGTCTTTGGATCTTGAAAGGCGATGCGAACGGTCAGGATGACTTGGGAAGCTGCGGGGAAATAAGGTGGGACTGAGCTTTTTAATATGCGTCATTGATTTGGTAAGTGATGATCAATGGTTTAAAATCAATACAATGAGAAATGGTGAGGTTGGAGGCCGATTGATCGCGCTCAATGCGGATCGTTGGATTAGGATTATAAAAATGATCGGAGGGTTGAGGATGAACGCGAGGGCGCTGGGTTATTTGATGAGGCTTATGTATAAAAAGAGTTTATACATAAAATAAAGTGAATGGGGCGGGTTAATAAAGGGTTTAACCAAGGTTTAAACTTTGGTATAGGGGTATATAGCGGGCAAAGAGGGGTAAGGTTAAAACTGTAACCTTGGGTAAAGGTAATGCGGGAACGGGAGTAATGGTGTAAGTATTATTTTTCCCACGCTATTTTATATACACAGTATGTAAACAAAATGCGCATTTTGCAAATTTAATTATATTAAATAGTTTTAAATTTATTTAAAGTTCTAAAACTATAGGGGAGCGGGGATATTTTATTATGGGTAGTTTTATATCAAAGGGATAATTTTGGGATGTATTTTCAACATGTGAGTAATATCTTTGATATAAAAAGCATATAATAAGGGTTTTTTTGGGGATATTAAATTAAAAGGAGTTATATTAATAGGACTAGGATTTGTTATAGGGAGTTAATAAAATAAGTTGAATGTTAATATGAAAAGGGACAATGAATACTCAAAAATTCATAAATAAAACTAAGGTAAGTGAAAATTAGAATAAAGTTTCGTTTTCATAACTCATTCACTTTTACTTAGTATATCATGTTTTTTTGAAGGTTTTATGCTTTGTAAAATGGAGGAAGTTAATCAAATGGGCCTTTATGTAACATTTAAGTAAGAAAAGAGTTCTCACTTATGAAGTTAAATGGTGATGAGTGCATGAAGGGTAAATGATGCGATGTCTGGTCTGGGATTAATGTAGAAAATTAAAATTTTCAACTAATCAGTCATTGAGCCTTGGGTCTGGTCCCAACAGAAGTCAAGGAAATGCCTTGAGCCTCTTTGAATGATAGTTTTAGAATATCAAATTTCTATGGGGAGGGGAAATTAGTTATTTATAGTCTGGTGAAAGATATTTACAATGATGTTTCCCACCTTCTTCTACCTACCTAGTCATATCTTCTAACATTTTTTCTTCTATTTTAATTAGGTGCATTTGAGCTAGCAACCTTACAACATTTTATTCTTTTTTAAAGTAGTAAAATATCTAATTCTATACTTATTTCATCCAAGAATCTAGATTAAACTGTTGGATTCTTTTATTCTCTACCTAACTACTGTATTGTCATGATTAAATTGTATGACAATTTTTTATTCTCTATCTAAAACAGGTAAATTGAAACATGACAAGTCAAGATTAAATTGCTCAACTCATCATGGATTATGGCATTTACTAACACTCTGCCATAATCATCAGCAAAAAGTAAAAGTAGTGGCATTTAGACTTGCACACTTTCATGTTTTATTCATCTTTTTTCTTTTGGGGTATATTATTTTTTGTAAGTCCTTTGATTTTTCTTTTAGGACTTTTTACCCTCTTTTTGATTTTTTTTTTTTTTTGCAAAATATGTGAAAATAACTTGCAGAAAGAAAAGTTTGTACATATTTACAAGACTAGCATCAGTCAAGTCAATAATTATGAATCCTATATTTATAGGTTACTAACATCCCTGACTCCTTCTCCACCAATGCCTTGAACTCACATAACTTTGAGAACGTTTCACTCTTCTTCTGCGTGAAGAAGATCCAACATCTACGAGAAAAGTCATCAACAAATATCACATAATACCTGTGTTTTGCTGTTGAAGCAACTGAGAATGGTCCACACACGTCTGTGTGAATTCTCTCCAGGATCACCGAAGCACGGTTCTCCTTCTCATGAAAGGTGGTCTGCACAAACTTACCCATTGTACATCCTTTGCACTGATTTGATTGCGCAAGAGTACCCTTGGGAAGTCTAGTAGAAATTTGCTGCAAAATTTTCAAAGCGCCATGGTGAAGATGGCCCAATCTCCTGTGCCATAATTTTCCCTCATCCCGGCTCACCACTTCTTCTGCTTTGCCCACCATTGCAGCACAACCATCTACCTCTAGCTTGTAGAGATTCTTAATTCAAACCCCTATCTTCTTGGTTTGACCCGTTGTTTTATGTCGAAGGAAGGCTTTTCCCTCACTGAAAACAACATCATAACCCTTGTCTTCCAGCATTGCGACCAAGACCAAGTTCTTCTTCAGACCTGGAACATGCATGACATTCTTCAACAAGAATGGATTACTAGACTCCCTCTCAAAGGTAATGGTCCCAATGCCTATCGCACTGTACCGACCATCATAGCCCATCTCTATATGCATCTGGAGTTCCTTCTCCTCCAAGTCACTAAACAACTCTTTGTCTCCCGTCATATGGAAAGGCGCACCACTGTCAAGATACCACACTGATCCCATGCAGCTTGAAACCAAGCATGCAATCAAGGAAAAATATAGCTCAAATTGCGAGGCTAATGCCTCTCCAGCTGCAGATCTAGCAGCCTGCTTATTCTTCTTCTTCTGTGGACAGTTAGTGGCGAAATGTCCATGCTCGTGACAATGAAAACACTTCACTTTGGAAAAATCCTACTTCTTGCCTTTCGCACCGGATTTAGAAGGATTTTTCTTCCCCTTCCCTTTCCTTGCTTTGGAAGCCAAAGCGAAATTCTCTTCATCTTCATTCTTCGATGAAGATCCATCCCTGGTACCCCGCCTTATCTCCTCCTGCACAAGATCCGACCAAAGTCGTTCCCATCCTGGCAGTTTCTCCCGTCCATTGATAGAGTCTTCATAGCTATGCCAAATATTCGGAAGCCCAAGGAGAGCCAAGCTCACCAAGTATTCTTCATCAATAGTAACCCCCAAAATTCCCAGCTCATATTTGCAGTGGACAAACTTCGTGAGGTATTTTGGAATACTGTCGCCTTTCTCCATTTTTATTTTTCTGAGCTTGTCTTTAAGCGCCAACTTCCTCTGGTCACTTCTACTTTGGAAAAATTCTGTCAAAGCCTTCCACATTAATAATGGAGTGGCTTTCCCGTGAAGGCTGGACACAATATGGTCCTTCACACCTTCCAATAGAATCCTCCTCGTCTTTGCATTCTTCTTTTTCCATGCATCAAGTAATGCAGCATTGGTAGATCCTGGCTTAGGAACATTGTTATCGATGAACTCCTTCAGCCCATTATCCTCCAGCACTGCCTCCATCCCGTCCTTTCGGGCTATGTAATTTGAGCTCCCATCAAGGGCATACTCCAATCTCAACCCGTTGAAAGACATTTCAATGTATACTCGATTTCTGCACCAAGAATCATCTGTAGTAAATTCGAATTGTCCACCAGCACAAACTCACTTCACAATTGCAATATTAAATCAACAATGCTCTGATACCATGTAGAAATTATATGCACTAAGCATGCATATGTCCAAGATCCACCTGATCTCACACTATTTAACTTTATTCAAGATACTGAATCTATTCCACTATTTAATCTTTTGCAGAAAAATTAATTGCACACACATGTGAAGCATAAAAAAAATAATCAATTGCACATAACATAGTTTTTAACCGAGAAAGCTTAAAGCTGAAAAACTCAACTATATATTATGTAACATGGAGATCATATGAAAATCTCATACAAACATACAAAGCTTATCACAAGCCCTCAGTATAGTACAATCGTCATACACTAATCAGGCCTAATCTTGCAAATCCATGCACCGATCTTTGCCACTTGCTAGCCTACCTCCACTGCGCAATATCTGCTGAAGAATAGCTCAAAATGAATTTGAATTACTCCATCCTTGACTGTGCAATCCTCATTGGAATCTCCACTGAGTGTGTGATGCAATCAATGCATCACTATAGTCACAACAGATAGTCTATCTTGCCCTTTCACCTATCTCTCCACTGGTCTCCACTGAAACTTCCATGTACTGTAGTTAACTGTTGTATTGTTTAGTTGATTAATGAGTTATTATTTGTGAATTAATTAACTAATTAATTCACTCCACTCTCACTAGTGTATCAATCAGTTAGACTAGATACAAATAGCTCAACTGAGTCTAACTGAGTTAAACTAAATACAACTCCATAAATACTTCTTCCAACTGTGTCATAACTCTGCCACTTGAGTTCTAACTGAGTCCTCCATGAAATAGCTCTAGTAAACCCTTAGGAATAACGTAATTCCTTCTGTCAGCTGTTGTGTCACATCTATGCACTGAACTGAAGTGCTCCAAGAGAATAAGTTGCTATTTAGAGTCTGATTATTATTAAGAGATAATAATAATCGACATGCATCTATTTTTAGATTGACGATCTATAAATAGACTTCGCCCAATATTCTAAAAATAGAATTTCACCTATTTTTCCAACTTGATCAACCATCCAAAAATAGCATCCTGCAACTTCTGAAATATGATCATCATGTCCAAAAATAGACATAGTCTAAAAATAGACTTGCGCCAAAAATAGTCTGTGGGCCCACTTAGTGAAGGTGACTCTTTTAACCAAGCTCATAATCTTGTTGAATCTCAACAGATGATGTTGTCGATGTTATCCTTAGCGAGGAAATGCGACGAAAAAGCTCCGGTGAGACATCGGGTAGTAATTTGAGTGCAGAGACTAGGGGAAGTAAAATGGAAAGAGGACAGAGCTCAAAATATCACAGTAAATCAAGGAAAGGCAGATCCAAGTCTAGATCAGGGATAGTGTGCTAGACATGCAGAAAGAAAGGACACCTAAAGAAAGACTATAGATCTCAGAAGGGAAAAGAAAGAGACACACAACAAGAAAACAATCATGAAGCAAATGTGACAGGTGATGTGTTACAAGATGCTTTGATTATTTTTTTAGAAAATGTTACTGATTCCTGGGTGGTAGATTTAGGGGCCTCATTCCATGCCACACCTGATAAGAAATATTTTCATGAATATGTTCAAGGAGATTTTGGACAAGTTCATTTGGGGGATGATAAACCCTGTAAAATTGTTGGGATGGGTAAAGTTCTTGTAAAACAACAGAATGAAAACCAATGGTTATTAAAGGAGGTAAGGCATGTTCTAGATTTGAAGAAAAATATGATTTCAACAGGGAAGTTGGGCGGTGAAGGTTGTGTGACAACTTTAATAGATAAAACTTGGAAGGTCACCAAAGGAGCCCTAGTAATAGCAAAAGGAGAAAGGTTGGTACATTGTATTTATGAAATGGTATTTCTAACTCTGTTAATGCTTTAACTTCCAAAGGAGTAGATGCAGCGTTATGGCATCATAGGCTCAGACACATGAGTGAGAAGGGGATGAAGAATCTTCACTCAAGAAATTTGTTGCCAGGTTTGAAGAATATTGATTTGGATTTATGTGAGAATTGTATTTATGGAAAACAAAAGAGAGTCAGATTTATTAGAGTTGGGAAAGAAAAGAGGAGCGAAAAATTAGAGCTTGTGCATACAGATGTATGGGGACCTGCTCAAGTATCATCTCTCGGTGGCTCTCGCTATTATGTTACTTTTATTGATGATGCAACTAGAAAAACTTGGATTTATTGTATTTAGAATAAATCTGATGTATTTGATACTTTCAAGAAATGGAAAGCTTTGGTTGAGATTGAGACAGGAAAGAAGTTGAAGTGTCTCAGATCAGACAATGGAGGTGAATATTGCAGCAAAGAGTTTGATAGGTACTGTTCAGAGCATGGAATTCGTAGAGAGAAGACAGTTCCAAGAACACCACAAGAAAATGGTGTGTCGGAAAGGATGAATAGAAAAATCATGGAGCGTGCAAGGTGCATGAGATTGCATGCGGGATTGCCTTTACAATTTTGGGCAGATGCTGTAGATACTGTTGTTTATCTAATAAACATAGGGCCTTCAAGTTCCTTGGATGGTGGTATTCCAGAGGAAGCATGGACAAGTAAAAAGGTAAACTACTATTTTTTAAAGCCTTTTGGTTGTGAGGCCTTTGTCCATATTAATAAAGAAAATAGAACAAAGCTTGAGGCAAAATAAAAGAAATGTACCTTTATTGGATATGGTGTTAATGATTTTGGTTATCACTTATATGATTATGAAAATAACAAAATAATTAGGAGAAGAGATGTAATATTCAATGAAAAGGTCTTGTATGAGAATCAGTTGCAGGAAAATAAACATAAAAAAGAAAACAAATAATACACAGTTCTTGATGAGATCATAGAAAAAGTAAAGTTGCCTAAAAATAATAATAATAAAAAACTACAACAACATCAACCACCACAACAACAACAGTCACCTCAAACACTTGAAAGTGGTGTCAGAATATCTACCAGGATAAGTAGACCCCCTGAATGATACTCTCCTTCATTATATTATTTATTGTTGACTGATTTTGGTGAACCCGAATGTTATGAAGAAGCAATGCAGGTTGAAACCAATAAGAAGTGGGAGCTAGCCATGAAATAAGAGATGGAATCCTTAATAAATAACCATACTTGGGACTTAGTCAGGTTGCCTACAGGTAAAACAACATTGCAGAATAAATGGGTTTACAGGCTGAAGGAAGAAGATGGAGGAAAACAGAGGTACAAAGCTAGACTTGTGGTGAAGGGGTTTGCACAGAAGAAAGGTATTGATTTTGATGAAATATTTTCTCCTGTTGGTAATATGACTTCAATCATAACTATTTTAAGTCTTGTAGAAGCGAAAGATTTGCATCTTGAACAGTTAGATGTAAATACAACATTTCTCCATGGATATTTCACTACTACATTTGGCAGAAATTCCGACACTTGGTTCCGACGCTTTTGACCAAATGTCAGAAATTTCCCCAAATTTTTTCCATCCCGCCCGAACCCGTCGCTATACCGACGTTTATAGAAAAGTGTCGCAATACCGACACTTAGAAAAGTGTCACAATTGCGACGTTTGGAGGAAGACGTCACAATTGCGACACTATGGCCCAAAGCGTTGCTATTGAGACGACTCCAGTTCTAGGTGTCGCCATTGCAACGTTTAGGTACCCGTCGCAATAGCGACGCTTTTTCTGCCATCGGTATAACGACACTTATATGCGCGCCACATAAAAATACGAAACTTATATGCGCGCTACATAAAAATTCGAAACTTATATGCGCGCTACATAAAAATGATTTTATTATTTCGTATGCGTCGCAATAGCTACATTAACATCTGATATGACGCGCGCATTCGCCCTCTGCTCTTGCAGAACAACATTCGCCCTCAGCTCTTGCAGAACAGAATTTTCCCTCAGCATTCGCACTCAGCTCTTGCAGAACATCATTTTCCCTCAGCATTCGCCCTCAGCGTTCACCCTCAGCTCTTGCAGAACAACATTCGCCCTTAGCTCTTGCAAAATGGTAAGTTCTTACTGCAGACCCTTCCTCCTATAGTAGGGTTGACTCTATTTGGGTTTTTTTGGTCAATTCCATTGGATTGTGTTAGGCTGTAGGGTTCTCTGTAGATGTCAAGAGTCAAGATTCAATACCCTCTATTATCTTCATCACCAATACAAGATTTAAATTTTTCCCAAAGAAACGCTTATTAATTTGGCAGCCATTATTTCTCCCTGCTTTAAAAACCCTACATTTAAATGAAAACAAGCATTGCATTTCAACTACAAAATCTATTAGTGTTCAAATGTACATGTGTATTTTCTACATTAACGCAGCTCCACCGTCCTCATGCGCGCATTTGCCCTCCGCTCTTGCGAGAAGCAATAACAACATTCACCCTCGGCATTCGCCTAAAATAATAACCCCAGAACAACATTCGCCTCGGCATTCTCCCTGAACTCTTGCGGAAACGGCATTTGCCCTCAACATTCACCTGAGCTCTTATGATAGCATTCACATGGTTACCTCGATATAGGCAGCATTACTTCCATTCATATAAAGCTCTTGCGAACAACATTTCCTCGGCCATTCACCCTCGAGGCGTTCGCCCTCGGCTCTTCTGCATCAAAGCCATTAGCCCCTCAGCTCTTTCACACTCAGCTCTTGCAAAATGGTAAGTTCTTACTGCAGGCCCTTCCTCCTATAGTAGGGTTGACTCTCTTTGGGTTTTTTTGGTCAATTCCATTGGATTGTGTTAGGCTGTAGGGTTCTCTGTAGATGTCAAGAGTCAAGATTCAATACCCTCTATTATCTTCATCACCCAATACAAGATTTAAATTTTTCCCAAAGAAACGCTTATTAATTTGGCAGCCATTATTTCTCCTTACTTTAAAAACCCTACATTTAAATGAAAACAAGCATTGCATTTCAACTACAAAAATCTATTAGTGTTCAAATGTACATGTGTGCATCACTTGTGTAGGGTATTCCTTTTCCACTTTCACATTATCGAAGAATGTGTGCAGTATAGTTCATATTTTTTGTGATTTAGATTGTCTTGAAAAAGGAAAGGTAAATTATTTCCCATGGAAAAAGAAGGTTTTCCTTTTTTATAGGTTGTTTGGACTTACGTGGAAAAATTTATGGTATGCCTTTCATATTATGTAGTTTAAATTTGAATTAACAGATTATTCTACATGAAAATATAATTACCTATGTGATGTCCTTCATCACTAATTAAAATTATAGGGTTTTAATTTCCTAGACTCTAACTCATATGATGCTAAATTCTAGGTTCTCATTGGTGGATCACTCTTCCATTGATTTCCTTTCCCTCTGGATCTTGTCATACTTTAAAAGTCATCAATGATACATATATTATTTCAGGTATCCCAAAAGGCTTTATGGTAGAACATATTGTGAAGTTTTTTTGACACTTGAGGATTCTTTTTAGAACTGCAACGCGGTCTATGCTATCGAGTTATATATCAAGCAACTTGTCCTTAATAACCACACTATGAGGTAGGTTCAACCAGTTTGAACTTGTTGGGACATAACATATGAAGTTGTGTGATGAGTCCATATCACAGATCTATTATGGTGACAAAAGTGAAGACACGTAATGATAGTTATTATGTTAACATTACTAGAAACATTTTCGAAATTATCCATGCTATCAAGATGTCAAAATTCCAGGCATTTGGTGTCAATACTCGTAGCTAATAGATAATAATAATAATATAAAAAATCACAACTTTATTCTTGAAATATGATTGTTACACATTGGTAACCTAGTTCATGAGTTACTATCACCCAGATTGAAAAACAAACTTAAAATATAAATTAAACCAACATGAGAATCCAACTAAGGGTTTCTCGACAAAATCATGCCATAACCTGGCATTTTGAAACCCAAATTTGAATCCATCATAAGTAATACAATGCAAACTCGGATGGATTTTCAATGCATGTTTGCATGCTACACTTATTCTCTGTCTAGATATCATTTTTTAAATGGAACCATTAGTCAAGCCCACAGTCCTTTTTATGTGAAAAATTTCAGCTCTATTTGAGCTCTTTTTGCTCCACCACCTCCATAAACCAGTGTTACACGGGGTCTCGCCCCCCCACCTAGGGGTCTAGATTCCTCGCCCCCTCGCGCTCTGGGGTCTTGGGGACTTCTAGGGGACGTTTCCCTCACACCCCCTCATGCCCTCGCACACCCCCTTTCATGCCCCCTCACGCCCCCTCACACCCCCCTTCATGCCCCCTCACGTCCCCTCACCGCCCCTTTTAGTTTATGGTTTCGTGTTAAAATTTGATGTGCCACTTAGCATATTTGAGAATCCAAGTGATTTTGATTCAGATGGTGACATGGTTGATCTTGATATATTCGTGCAGAAGTTGGATGCAGAGACTAGTGGGGCATTAACTTGAGCATTTATGCTCATTTATCAGTATTATGATATCATTTGATATCCATATGTTATGTTTTATGTTTTATGTTTTATGTTTCAGACATAACTTATTTGTGTTTAAGTTTTATGTTTCAGACTTGAGTTGTAAACTTCAGTTTAAACTCTATTTTGAATCTTGATATAATATGTCATATGATATCTTAAACTTTATTTTCATTTTACATTGTTAGTATTTACATTAATGATTATATAGTTACAAACTTACAAACTTACATGCATGATTGTATGATGTATGTTTTAACTTTTAACTTTTAAATTTGTTTCAATTATATGATTCATCATTCATCGATTTGTAATCTTATCATTTATGATTTATCTTTCATGATGCAAGTGTATGATGAATGTATATACATTCCTTGCAAAAATATAGTTACATTTTAAATATTAAATTTTATAATTTTTATGACCCCGACGTCCCCCCACGTTTCCTGAAAATTGGTAGGGAGCTTTTGCATAGGTAGGGAGCTTTTGCATAGGCCGCTCCCGCGCTCCCTCGCCCCCTCACTCCCACCTCCAGGGGACTTGGTGGAACATTTCCATAAACATATGCAAACATATATCATGATCTTGGAATTCCATTACATATGTATGTGCCAATGTTCCATAATCATGCCCCATCATCAATTTAAGAAATTTCCATTGAATATCAAATTATGGAGGGGGGGAACTTTTTGTTGCAACATTTGGCTCAAAATCAGGGACCATCTCCGTATGAGGTGAATGAGAACTATAGATATTTGAAGAAGTAGATTAGTGCCTTTTCCTCTGGCCATGGAGTCATATACAGTCATCCATCAAAATTTTTTGTCTTTGTTCATTCTCACCTTGAAAGTTGCAAAAATTCATGCCCTAATTGAAACGACACTAAATTTGAAAGATATAATAAAAATGCAAGCTAGAAGTGCCCTATTAATACAAAGGGAAAACCTTCCTACCTACCCTAACTGAGATAAATTTTGATTGAATAGGAAACATGATATTTCCTATGGAGTTGATCCAACAACTTGTTAAATGTATGGGACTAAATCATGCATTTGATTTCCAGGGAAACATGCGCATGAAGAGAAAAAGTGCAGAATCAATGGAAAATCCATACATGCCACTTATAAAAACTACACCGAAAGGTCAAAAAATACTTAAGGCCTTAACTTAATTTGAATCCAAAAATGACAAAACAGGATTAGTGAAAACACGAGTGGTGTGGGTGAACAACATAAATAAAAAGTGAAGATACCTTTCCCCAAGATGCCTTTGTCACCGTTGTATGAAAACATGTTTTCCTTTCCCTTTATACATGCAAGTGAATGCATTATGGGTATGGTGTTTTCCCGGAATAGGAGAAGCCTACTTAAATATATCATTCGTGGATTGAATGTTTGGGTGCCTTAATGTGCAATGACATGTTTCCAGGACTGAATTCAATGCAAGGCATATTTGAAACTCTAACTCTGTCTTTCGGTGTCTTATTAGAAATTATTTCAGTTTTCATTTTGTGTTTCCAAGTTAGATATTGTTTTCAAGTTTTTACATTTATAATTTTATTGCAATGTGGCAGACTGATCAGAGCAGTGCAGGAACAACCCCGAGACGGGATGATCGCGGAAAGAGGCCAGCGGAAGAACATGTAAAGTGCCAGCATTTCTCTATCTTCGGGTATTTTAGTTATTTACATAATTGAAATAATATTAATTTTGTTCAAATATGCAGACACCTAGCCATGGTACGCCTGATGATTCCCTCTTTGAGGAAGAGCTTTCTTCATCCCTATCTCCGGTGTTCTTGTTGCAAAAAAAGGCACGAGATGCAAGGTCGGAATTTAATACTTTGATAGACGTGCCTCAAACACCTGAAACAGAAGAGAGGATACAACATCTTATGAGGTAGCTAGAAATATATCAGGTAATAATAAAAAGTCAAAAGGATATTTTTTTTGTTCTGCATGAGATGAATTGTGATAGTTTGATTTTTAATTTTTACATTGACTAAACTAACAAAAAGTTCTTTTGTATGTAGCATTTTCTGGCACTTGCTGAACTCGGTGTTGGTGGTAGTGGGACACAAGGGAAAGAGATTGCCCAACAACCCTCTCGTACACCTTCTACTCCTTTAGGTGCCAGCCAAGAAACACACCCTGCCCAAGCAAACACCCAGCCAACCGTTGAATGTGTTGGCAATGATGAGGCTGATATGGCCAACTACATTATTGCGTTTCCTGGAGCTACACGTGTCAGCTCCACAGGGACCATTAATGGCACGTTGTTGGTGAACGATGAGGGTGTCCCTATAAAGCATGTACAACTCCCAGGTAAATTTTAATATTTTAACTGTTTCATGTACTTTATCTAAAACATATTTATCATGATTTTTATTTTTAAATTAATGATAATATCTTCTTCTTTTTTTGGTTTTATTCTGTGTAGGAAACAATGAGTTCTACAGGATTCTGGAGAGCCATGCGTTGGTAATTTTTGGCCCAACCATACGTACAGGGTGGAATTCCCAGAATTCCAACCTGAAAAAAGAACTTCTAGATTATCTAGAAGCCCTTTTTGGGGTCGGCACATTTGACAGAAAAGCGGTGGCTTAGGTAGCCGACAAATATTTGAAATATACCAGGGACACCTATAGGACGCAATTGCAATTTAACCCTAGATATGAGCGTCCTCTCGCAGTTTCAGAGAGTGAGTGGAGAGCACTCATCCATGACGGAAAAGAGAAAAGGGCAAAGAAAGAAGGAAAAATGCCAACTGGACCCGCAAGGTAAATTACAACTTTAATTCAATAGCTTTAATTTTCTTTATGTCTAAAATAAAAGTGTGCTATGTCATATCTGACTTCAATCTTTTGATGCTAGGTTGCCTGAAACCTCAAAGGCAACCAAATCTAGGATAGAGAAAAAGGGCCATCACAAGCTCGGCCAGGGTGGCTACTTGAAATTAGCTGCAAGAATTGTAATTAAGTAGCTAAACATCTTATAATTAATTGTATCGCCTTCCAACGTTTTTGTAATCCTATCGGATATGATTAAAAATACACAATCATATATAATGTAGGGTGATGACTTTGGAACAATAACTACAGAGGAAGATAAAAATACTGCTTTCCGTTTTGGCTATCAAGCTGTAGTTGAACGTCGCAGAAGCTTGGGGCAGGTCCCAAGATCTACAATGCCTGATAAGGTAAAACATTAACCTTTCAATATTTTTGTTTTCGTCCATAAATTTAATGTCTAACAACTTTGTTTAAATCGGGGGAGCAACACTACCGACGAGGTAAATAACCCAGTTTTAGAGCCAGATGTAGATGATCCTCTCGTGCAACCTGATCATTGTAGTGGGGACCAGGCCGACAATGCTGCTATCAGTGAGGGCCGTGACGGTAATTAATTTCTACTTATAATTTTTTCTAATTATACCTTGATGGTTGTCCTTATAACGTTTTTTGTTTAAATGATAGAGAATGTTTCCCTTGAGGATCTTACCACCAGAGAGGAAGACAGGGCAACAGTCTCAACGACGACAACTGGTGCACCAGGTAAATAATCTCATTGCAATTTTTTTTATTAATATTACCGAACTAGTTCAATGATATTTAAAAAATGATAATTAAAATTTAATTATTATCTGTTTTTGGAGGCGATGCCCCGTCACTGGATGAGACCAGACATCGTGACAATGCAACTAGGTCAGCGGCGACAACTGGTGCACCAGGTAAATAATCTCATTGCAATTTTTTTTATTAATATTACCGAACTAGTTCAATGATATTTAAAAACTGACAATTAAATTTAATATTATCTGTTTTTGTAGGTGATGCCCCGTCACTGGATGAGCCCAGACATCGTGAATACGCAACTAGGTCAGCAGTGCGGGTCGAAAGGCACGAAACAGGAGCAGAGCACACTGATATTGATGATGTAATTAGGAGCTTTAAAAATAGGAAGAAGAAAAAGAAAAATTGACAATGTAAAATATTGTATTATTATAAGACAAACGTTACCATACTTGGAACGTTTTTTGCATTATATAAAAAACTCATTTATCATACTATTTTTATGTCAAGCATTAATTGCAATGTTTCCTTGTGTACTTTTTGTTGAATTGTTTTTTTATTAGTTATTGAATATTTTTTTTTATGCTCATGAAAGTAAAAAATGAAATATAGATTGGGTATTGGGGAATTGAGAGTGATGTGAGGGGGGGGGAGGGACCATAAGAGCTTCCACCTTCACGTGGTTGGCCCTGTTTAGTAGAGAATAATTTATTGGAGCGATTTAATCTTGGAGCAAACCTCCCTTGATCCGGCGTAGCAACAAAAAAGTCACTGTTGACTTAGTTGCTACTCTTTCAGATCGTGGGAGGCTTGTTCCAAGTTCATGCGACTCCAATAAATTGTTCTTGAAACGAAGAGGAGCTTATTCAGGTATGTTTTGACATTTTCAACATATGTTCTAGCATTATCATAAGAATGCATCTTAGAGTAAAAAATACTACATCAATTACTTGTATTTATTGTATAGATAATGATGGATTTTGATTGACTTGGCAGTGCAGGTACAAATACTCTTGCATCATGAGCAATACAACTTGTCAACCAGGGTCATGTCTAGGATATTTTTGCTTGTGCGCTTGACCAGGTTCGTAATGTCACATTTTGTAAGTTCCTTTACAGTTCATAATTCAATATTAAGCTTGTTCATGATTATTATCTAGGTTTTTTGTATGTGTTTTTTCATCTATTTGATTGTAAGCAACTATGCATGTTTTCTGTTGTTCACTATGATTTCTCCCATTACCACTCCCAGGATGAATCTGACTTTATTGTTACATAGGTTACTTTATTGTTACTATGATTTCTCCATTTACGATTTCATAGGTTACATCATGTAAAGTTGTCAATCTCAGGTTGGTGATGAGCTTTAGTTCTCCAGATTAGGGGCTTTTCTGATATTTTATCCCTCATGTCATTCCTGCATCACCTTGTTGTTTTAGCATGCCAATTGTCTACCACTTGTACCAATTGGCACATGTCAATCTCTGAGTGGTGCCACATTTCACCTATTTTCAGTGAGAGTTTAGGGTTTCTCTAACATAGCTTCAGAAATCTGATTCAGTGCCTACTTGAATATTGTCACATAATACTCATGGTTTGGATTGATGAGCATGTTCTGAATGGTTGGTTGATTCATAAGAACCACCCATATAGTCATCTTGAGATATTTCAGAAGTTTTCTCGGGTTTCCTTTTTCACCGTTTCTAGTGGGTGGGATGGTGTGGGGTGATCCATCGATACTGGTGCTCTTGTAGTAGGGAATTTTTTTTTGGGGATATAAAGGAGCATTTGATGTAGATATCCCATTGGATGCATTCATAGATGGGCATGAGAGGTCAATAATTTAAATTAAAAATATGCAACCTCTAGCATGGCAACCTGAAGGCCGCGAGAGACACTGGTTAAAGATTGTTTTGTGCTGGCCTTAATATAGTCGTGATTTCTTTCTATTATCTTAATGAAAATATATAGTCCGGTCTCATTAAAGTGAGGATTGTGGTTGTATTTCTCTTTGGTTGTTTCTCTCTTAATGCTCGAGAAGTTTCCAAAAGTTGCGATAGTTGTTTAGTTTTCCTGTTACAACTTAAAAGTGGTTTTTAGCAATGGGAGTCATGTTTTTTAAGGTTCATACTAATATTAAGATATTGTAATTCTATATTCAGCATAAGAGAAGATGGCCTCTGCTTTGGGCGGTATGACAACAATTGCCACATCTACCTCATTGGGTAACAATGGAAAGGGGAAGAAGTTGGGTGCAATGTTTGATAATTATGGTAGACAATTGTCTTCTCTTTCAGTTTTTTCACCCATTTCCTTTAATCGCTCGAGCAGAAGAGGGACTCTGAGATTACGCGACAGAGAGAAGGTAGTTAATACAAGAGCTATGGAAAAGGAGTTGTACTTCAACAAGGATGGCTCAGTGACAAAAAAATTGCAGGTCAGAGAAAAAATTATGTTTAAAGGAAGGTCACCTGCACGTGAAACTTAACTGCGGTGGATCTTTCCTTGTCCACTTATATTCGATTTTAATGTGTTATTTTAATTTTTCATGGAGGGTTGTTTTGGCATATGGTCTGGCATTCAATTGCACACTTACTGAAAGCATTGTCAATTTGTCTTGCGGGCGGTGTGAACAAACTTGCTGATCTTGTTGGAGTCACCCTTGGGGCGAAGGGAAAATTTTTGTCTTGGAGAGCAAGCATGGTTCTCCGAAAATAGTTAATGATGGTGTGACAATAGCTAAGAAGGTAATTTGTAGATGTGTTCTTTGGTTTTCTTTTTAACGTTGTATTAGTTCCCCCTCTTAAATGTCTTAGATTTGGTAGGCATAATTTGAAAACTCAAAGGTGAAAGGAAACATATTTGTTACCCAGTGGTCTACTTGGCCTATGGACTAGCAACATTAGAGTAATGCATAAAGCTTTTCACAACAATAAAAGGAAAGGGTTATGGCTGAGTCAAATTTTATTGTTATTGACAGTGTAATGAAATGTATCTCAATGCTATGGTTTTGGCCTTTTTATTTGCTGAATTAGAGGACCCAGTTGAAAATATTGGGGCCAAGTTGGTAAGGCAAGCTGCGGCAAAGACAAATGATTTAGCTGGGGATGGAACCACAACATCTGTTGTTCTTGCACATGTTGGAATATTGAAAAATTCCAGAACAATGAATGGAGAATAAATCTCTCTTCCTCTAACACAGAGAAAATAAAAATTTCTTTGACAGGAGACAGAGTTTCAATACTTTGAAAACAAACTTCTATTCCCTTCAATAACTCAAAAAAAAAATATTACACTTCTTCCTCACTGAGAGGGATTACAAAATTATGACTGCTACAAAACACAGTGCATAAAACCAACTCACTGTCTGTTCAAAACAAACATACTCTGTCTCTAAAACACTCTGCTGTGTTTTTCTCTTTCGCACTGCTGTGCATACACACTTAAAAAGTTACACTTGGTCTTTCACTTTTTACACACTGCTGTGTAATAAAAAATTTACATACTGTCTATAAAAAAAACTACCAATCTTTTTCGACCTTTTTATTTTTATATGCCGTAACATATAAAACATATTATAATAAACCCTCTTTTAAAAAAAATAAAATTAAAACTAAATTCTATGGCCCACCTTTCATTTCGCATATGATATATATATAACATATATTTAAAACATATGTATATATTAAACTATCAAAACATTAAAGAACCCTTTCCGTCGGACTTCAAAAGTCTGAATAGATTGAATTTCAAACCAAATTCGCGTTCCAAAATGGGATGCTGACGTCTGCCTAATTTTAAATCGAATTCTCAATCCAATGTGCCCTATAAAAAATTCGGGTCCGGTTTTCAGGTTTTCAGATTCCCTTCAATTTCATGCGATCCAATATTAATGCTCCACGTGTCCTCCTTTTGAATTTACAAAACTGTCGGGTAAATTTCTGTTTGTTTAATTTCTGGTTAGTGAATTGCGTTAATGTTGGTTGTTGTGTTTAAATACAATCCTGTACAGAAATATGGCTGCGGCCGTCTACAAAAAAAACTTGTAGGAATTTTAAATGTTGAATTAAATTTCTGGATGGCATGCAAGCAACCTCCAAAAAAAATGTTGCTGCTGCATCCGTCCTTCTGCTGCAGCAGTTGAAGTTAAAATTCAACAGCACAGGGTTTAATAAGTGAGGGTGTAAAGGTAACTTTTTGTCGATAGTATTGGATTAAGATCATCTATTCATTTTTGTAGGGTCTTATGGTGTTTGGTTTTTTAGTTTTGGGTTGGGCTTATTGAGTCTAAGATATTTTTTGAGTGAAAAAATTGCTATCAGGTATTAAAAAATTTTGGTTCTTTTGTCAAAATTTATGAGCTTGTTAGGAAATACAAAGCTGAGAATGGTTGTATCTTAAATTTGTAAAAAATAATTTGAAATGAAACCTTTTTGTTTAGGTTGTTGCAGCAGGTGCAAACCCCGTTCAAATTACTAGGGGCATTGACAAGACAATAAAGGCCCTTGTTTCGGAACTCAAAATTTTGTCAAGGAGGTAAACGCTTGCCTTTTGAGTAGGCTGGTTTTCCTTTTTGCTGATGGTTTGGTGTATCTAATTGAATTAGTTGCCTAAGGTATTTTTGGTTGCAAACTCCTTTTCATTTTTCATACGGTATTGGCCTTGTGGAATACATTTGATTGTGTGGTCTTGTTAGATCTACAACATTTGTAGTTGTTTAGTCTTATGGCCGAGGTGCACTTTTATTATGGAAATAGTTGATGCAATATTGTCATTTAATCCTTACTGCAGGGTAGCATGTTGAGAAGTTTCTTGTGAAACATTTGGTATTCAAAATGACACTTGATCCTATACGGCATCATGCACTTGACTTCAAAATTCATATTCAAAGTGTGCCAGACAATTCTTGCAAAATTTCAAATATTTATGTTGTTTTAAACCATTATCTTTTTCATGTATTGGATGCTGAAAATGTGAAAAAGACTTTGGTATGAAACCAACTGGTGAATAATTTCCAGCAAGACAACCACTTCCAAGACATGATTTAGAAGTAGAACATATGTACTTATGAAGCATAGAAAGATATCCTTGATGCATTGTCAATGTTTGGCTAGGGTTATTTTTGGAGAAAATAACTCCTTATTCCTAGAATAGTGATCTTCAATACAAGTAAATGCCAGAGAAGAGAGATCATCGTGTGACGCAACAAAGCTGAAATTGGACCCCTAAGGAGAGCTGGTGTGTCTACAATCGCTCTGTCAGCATTTTCCCTTGGTTTACCCCATTCTTTTCCTCCAGCCTGAGTCTTAATTGACTTCTTCTTTCTTCGGGTTTATTTATCAAATTCGTAGAAATTCGTAGAATTTGATAAATAAATACTATCCACAATGGTTGGACTTTAATTTATATTCTCGACTTTATATTATCTCCAAGCCTTATAACCAATGTTTAACTTTCAACACTTTGTATTTATACTCCACGTTTATTTTTAAATAAATAACTTGTAATGAACTTTCGGCTCTATATTTCACCACCCAACCTTACAACAATCACGCTCCAGAATTATGCTAATTATCCGCCAATCGTTTAATTAAACAATTTCATTATACTCTGGCCCCACCTATATATTTCAATAACCAATCAAACACTCGTATCGTACTTGGCTATCCTCCGCACACCTTAGTTAACCTCCGGGCAAGTTCAACGTGCGACCACCGTCCGATGGCCCTTCTCCAAATCAACGACTCTTGGCAATTTCGCTCGGCTTCCAACGTCGGGATTTAACGTGCGATGGCGCGGGTTAAACGGTGGTTTTCCGGGGGTCACTTCGCCACGTGTCGCATTCCGTATGGAATCGCTCGCGAATAGGAAATGCCGCCTTCTCCGCAAAAGCGGTGCGATATGGGCAACCCGCTTTTGTGATTCCGCTCGTGGTTTTGGTAGAGGGCTTGACCACGGGTGCAAGTCTGGTTCCGCTATCCTTTTGTTTGTTAACTCATATCCAATCCTCGGGTCAGGTTCCGAAAGCACAACAATTTTGTCTCTTTATCAAGCAAGATTTTTATATTTGAATAGTTTTCACGACCCCGGTTCTCTACACAGACCTCGCCTTGGATATTTTTACATAAAAATGATTGTTCTCAATAATTATTTATATAAATTTTCCACATGTTTAGTGTGGTATTCCCATGATTTATTATAAATATGTGTATTATCAAAGAAAACCAACACAAATTTTATAAGATGGGATCAAACAAAATTGTTCTTGAGTCGAGCCCGCTGGACTTCAAACGGTGATAAACCATAATTCAAACCAAATTCGCATTCCAAAATAGCCTGCTGACGTTGGCCAATTTTGTGACGCGAATTTCTTATCAAATTCGCCCTAATATTTTACGGGTCCGGATTTCCACTGCGCGAGCGGCCCAAACAAAGATCCGCTCCAATCAATTTCTGCCACGTGTCCTCAATAAAAACTTGCCCTGCTCCCGGCTGCGAGTGCATTCGATGGCGTTTAAGGTGATGGGACATGGATATGGCGATTTCATATCAATCGCATTAACATTTAACGCTGTTTAATTAAGTTTTCACATCAAATCCGCATTAATTAATTTTTAACACTGTTCAAGATCGGACCTCCACTCCTCTTAGCGATTCCACATGCTCCAATTTGATCCGGCCTTCGGCTCTCATTATTAATGATTAGAGATTAATTATGACGGGCGTCCTATGATTGCATTGCAGACGGGTCGACAAAATGGCGTTTAGCCATGGTTTTTCAGACAAGCCGGTTGCTGGATTACACTACCTGCTAACTGTGACGATAAGGAGAAGTGGCCAGCTGAACTGCTGCCTAGACCTTGCTGCATATTTGCATTTCTCTCGGTTCTGTCTCTGTCTGTCTTCCTCTGTTAATTGGAATTCTGCTTCTTCGTCTCCTCTTGTGCCCACTGCGCCTGAGATTGCACCCATGCCTCGCGTGCATCATAGGATGCGTTGCCGCAGGGGGAAAACTAGAGGTCAACCCCGACGCGCTCCCTCCAGCACCTCAACAGAGTCAAATTCCGGCCAGCCCAGTGATTATTACTTAGGTCGATATCCAAATACTAGGAGTGGGCGGGGTCGGCTTGTAGCATCTGGCCACCGTATGGATTCCCCTGCTCCTGGCTTCCCCATCGCTAGTTCACCTTCTCCCACGACGCGCACTGCGCAATTTTCCTTTGATTGCACTCTCAACTGCCCGCGAATCACAGCTGTAGTCACTGTGGTCTTCCGCGAGGAGGCCCAAACGGAGGAAGAATGCACCCATCCGGCGGGTCTGAGCTCGGAAAAAGCCGGCCAGCATTCGGGCCTTCAGGAGGGGAGCCGTGGCATGCATGTGGAGGTAGCACCTAGCGATCCTGGACCTTCCGAAGGATGGTGCCAAATCGTGGAGGAACCACTGGAGGAGTAGTTTGGTTAATTTGTTTTTCTTGCTTATCAGGCCCACTTAATTGGGCTGCTTTTAGTTTATTTTACTGTGCTGGACCTTTGTAATATTTTTGAATTCTGTAAATTAAACGTTCAAGATTGGTTTCCCCGTATGAGGGCAGTCTTCTTAATTTTTTGATTTTTTGATGACAAATTTGCCATGAGTATGGCCAGGCAATGTTTTTGACTTCGGTGTAATTTTATTAGCAATGTTAATAGATTAA